>PVLD010003886.1:0-71407 GCA_004027595.1 Dinomys branickii
GACTGCTTATTACATAAGCCAGTTCCATACCGCAGGTGGCTCTTTATGGCTGACTTTTTCTGAGGTCCTCTTACCCGTAAAGCCCTTTTTACCTTGGAAAAGAAGAAGAGCAAGGAAGAGCCTCAACAGCACATTTAGGTAATACCAAGCTTCCACAGAGGAATCCCACTGTGCACGCCCAGTGCACGGAGCACAGCTTCGGGACCAGGCGATGACGCTTCACCCTGCTGGCCGGCAGCCCCTTGGTCTGAGCCTCCGACAGCATTAAACCCTGCTCAGCAGTGAGCGGGGAGCACCCTCACCACTCAGAAGTCAAAGGCGGGGCAGCAGGCAGCGGGACTCGGCCTCCTTGGCCAGACTGCTAGGCCAGCGCAGGGGTAGTCACAGGGGGTGGGTGGAAGGTGAGTGAGAGGGCAGGATGGGCCTGAGAGTCACTCAGAGGATACACAGGGACCACACACACACACACACACACACACACACACACACACACACACACACACACGATACAGGGTGTGGCGTCTGCAGCATGGACGTTTGTCTTGTTCACACCCCCATATTGTTTATTTGCTCAGAGACTGAATTATTGTTCACTGACTACCGTGCTGTGTGCCGCAAAGGAAACTCTCCTTTGGGTCCTGCCTGTGAGCTGCCGACAGCGGTCGGCAGGTGCTGAGGGGACCCGGGAGCTTAGTGTGAAGGTGCGAGTACAGCAAGCTCTTGGGGCCATGGGAGAGGCACGGAAAGGACAGCTCCAGGCAGCAGCCGAGGGAGCTGCTTGCCTCCATGCGGAAGGCAGAAGGTCCCTTCCTTCAAGGTGAGCTAACAAACGATTGCAAAGTTTAATTAAATTTGTCCGAACCCAGAGTGTCCAACACGGTGAGGAATGGAAACTCATGTAGATTGTGGATTCGGTGGTATCATGTCACGCAGGTGCCTGGGTTGGAATTAGCACGCCTCCCTGTTGGCAGGTATTGATGAGGGCAGGGGGTGAGTGAGAAACAGCTATGCCTTTGTCTTACTTTTGCTGTGAACCCAAACTTCTAGGACACAAAGCCTGATTTTTAAAAAGTGATTGACGCCCAAAAGTGCCAGGGAGACTCAGGGCTGGAAAATTTCTGTTCATTTCCAATACAAAATAAAGATGCCAGTAGTAAGAGGGTTGAAGTTACACTCATACTTTATGAATGGCTAAGGTTATTTCAGTTTCAAATACTTAGGGCGAAATAGTCTTAGTCTGTGACAAGTTGTATGCTGACTTCTGCTCCTGCCTCCCAGTGGAACACTGGATCGGGCAGCCCACCTGCCTCCCAGGCGAAGAGTGTGCTCGCTGCTCTGGTCTCTCTGACGATCTCCGGCTCCCCTCTGCAGTTTGGTTTCCGCCCACACACCAGGCGGTGTGCACCCCGGTGACTTTCACATGGCTGCCTCTGCCTTGTCTGCATCCCGGTCTTCCCGACATTTGCTGCTGCACTTGACGCTTGGCAACAAACCTCACCCTCACAGCACACTCCCATTCCTACTGCGGGTCAGTGTTTCTGACTCTGGTGCTGGGTTCAGGGGTTCCTCTGTCATCACGTGTGGATGGCACGATACGCCAGGGTTCAGGGCAGGAAGCAGGGCCTGCTCTGAGCATCTCAAGCAGGAGGGATTGCTTTACTACATTAGCTGCCCTCAGAATTCCTGGAAAGCCTCAAAGAAGTAAATGGTGCTATGATCTCCAACACCACCGACTGTGAGCTCCAGTGTGTTCCCACAACGTGTGACACAGCAGGACACCACCAGGCCACAGACACAACTGCCTCTGGACAGCTGCTGCCTTGGGGACATGGACCTGAGCAAGTGACCGCCACCCCCACACACACACTACCCCTTCCACCACACATGCACACACACGTATAGCCTCACGCACTGGCCGAAGCCAGGCAAAGCAGGTGGGCAGGTGGTTTGCACTATACTTCCTTCTGCTCTCACACAGAATACAGATGAAGTTTTCAGATATCCAGACTTTTCCCATTAAAAGTCTTTTCTCCTCCTTGAAGCCATCACTCCCCAAACCCACACAGAGGGCCCAATATGTGGCAAAAACATTGTCATGTTCTCAGTGTCCCCAGCACCCAGCAGTGCCTGTCACCCAGCCAGAGAAAACTGCTGCCCGGAACAGGCAGAAGAGTCAGATCACATATCTGGGAGAAGGAGGGGTGGCAGGGGGTGGCGCGGGTAGCGACATGCCCAGGCTGTGGAAGGCCAGGGAGGATGCTGGGCTGGGAGCTCCCGCTGAACTTGGGACCCTCAGGAATGGTAAGTAGAAAAGGAAAGCAAGGAACAGTGTGAGGAAAGGGCGGCAACAGATGTAGATTCTTTCAAGCAGTGCGTGGAGAAGAGTGATGGGGTGGTGTGTAATACATGTCTAATCTTGTCACCTGCCTCTGAGGAACACCTGAGCCCAGACCAGACCACCGTGCAGGTGACAGGGGCTGCCCAGGGGTGCGTGAAATGTGTGAAGGGAAGTTTGCACAGCGCCCCACACTTGTTTGTGCACGCATTCTTAAGAGAGAAGTTGTGATGGTTCACTGTGTTAACTTGACTGGACCATGTTGCCCAGATACGTGGTCAAACTTTATTCCAGATGTCTTCATGGTGTTTTACATGAACATATACAAGTAAGTCGGTGGACTTGGAGTTAAGCAGGTTGCCCCTCAGAATGTGGGTGGTCACCTTCCAATCAACAGCAGGGCTGAACAAAACATAGAAAGGACTGCCTCGCACCCCACCTCTGGAGCACGGGCCAGTTAAGAACACTGCCTGTGCCTCCATCGGCACTGTCCACCAGCTGCTTGTCCAGCGCTAGCTACTCTAGAGGTTCTGGAATTTCCAGCCCACACTTACATCTAGATCTATATGTCAGTTTAACACACACACACACACACACACACACACACACACACACACACCTTGTCCTATTTCTCTAGAGCACCCTGGCTAACACAGATTTGAACAAAGTAGATCTCTCTCAGGAGGGAGGCGGAGAGGGAGAACATGCTCGCCACAGTGAACGAAGCATACTGAAGAGAACTGGACGGAGCCTGGAGACAGACATGCCGGCCTCCACAGAAGTCTGAGGGCGGCCATGTGGGAAGAGTGGCCATGCGTCCTGAGCGTCAGCCATCTAAGGGGTGTGTGCTGTCTGTCTCAGTGAACACCCGCTTCCTGGCTCACAGGAGGCACTTGCATATGCTTCCTCACCTGGTGGAGGAACCAGCTGTCTCCGGTCCCTCTACATAGGGCACTGACTCCCTTCTGGAGAGCCCTGCCCGGGCACCTGCTCACCTCCCGAAGGCCCCAAGTCTAACACTGCCGTCCTGAGAATTAAGATTTCCGCACGTGGCCCTTGGGGAAACAGACATTCAGACCATGACACCAGGGGATCATGTGAGAGAAAAAAGCCCCCAGCTCACTCAGGAAACCCATCGGTACATTGAGGAAAGGAAGGTGAGTACCCAGCCCCAAGGATGGCGGCTGGCAGAGGGGTCACCCCAGCCTTGCGGGGCTCCAGCTGCGGCAGGGGTACCTCCAGGGCCCACCTGCAGCCTCTGAGCCCTCGGGCCAGCGCTACCCCTGCCAGTGCTGTGCACTGTGAACGCGCACTGTGATAGGCTCCTGCCTGCCCGGAGACCACAGCATCTCCGGTGTGCTAGTGATCTCTACTTACTCATTTTGTCAGTGGTCAGTGTCACCTGTCCTGCTAACACTGTCATACTTCGTGTGACTTTTCAGAATGTGTGGGTACTTTTAGGCCATGAGCAAATCATCTTATTGTAACCCTGTATTGGTTTTCTTTGGTGCCTCCTTAAGTTTTTTAATTTGTCTCAGCGGAAGTGTGTCAGCCTTCTTAGTCTTTTTGCTTTAATCCACTTGTCTCATGTTCTTTTTACTAAATTGCAATCTATTATTTCCTTTCATTCTGTGTATTCACTGTTATTATGTGTATCTTGCTGTTCTTTTTCTTAGCCCTTGGGTGGACGCCTGCTTCATTAATTTAATTTTTAGCCTTTCTTCTTTTCTAAGACATATTTAAGACTATAAACCTTGTTCTAAGGATTGTTTTAATTGCATCCCAGAAGTTTTAGAAGAGCATTTTTATCAATGGTATTGTTGAGTTTGAAGTCTAATCTACTAATGTAGTGTATTAGTTAGAAATGAGTCTCTATTGCATTGTAATCAAAGCACATACTGTGTATTACAAGTATTTTGTGGTCTCTGAAATGTATTCAGGTTTTACGGCCCTGTGAGTGCACGGCCAGTGTTGTCAACATGTTATACATACCTGAAAGAGTATTTTTAAGTTGTTAGGTGCATTTTGCTTTTTATTTACGTTTTGTCTGCTTCTACCTATTACTAAAAGGTGTGCTTTAAAACTCTTGCCATAATTCTGGATTTCTCTGTTTACCTTTGTATTTTGATTAAATTTTGCTTTATGAATTCACAGGCCATATTGCTAGCTACAAACAAGGTTTTTTTCCTAATATGTTAATGTATTTACTACTGTAAGGCTATTCTCTTTATCATTAGTTATACTTTTTACTTTAAAGTCTATTTATAATAACTACACTGGTTTCCCTTTGATGTTTGTATATTTTTAAATCTTTTACTATATCCTTGAATGTTAGATGTAACTTTTGTACATAGCGTTATTATCTGTAATTATGAAATTGTTTTTCAATAGATTGTACAGTAATTCACATTTTATGTAAGATACTAATTTATTTCTTTTAGTCAAGCATCATACTATATGATTCAAACAAGAAGTACTTTCTTTTATTGATTTTTACTTTGCATTGCTTAATCATTTTATTATTCCAATAGTTACTCTTTTATTATTCCAATAGTTATTCTTTGCTCTATTACTAAAAAATTGTATAGTCTCTGTTATAATGTATGTAAATATATATATATGTAATTTTATTATTTATAGTTAGTATTAAGATTCAAGCTCATAAATATGCTAAAAAATTAAATTATACATTTAAATGAGTGGATTTTTAGTGTATGAATTACATTTCAATTAAGCAGTTTAAAACAAATAAAGTAATTGGCAGGAAGTGTGGCCCACACCCAACACTGATAGACCAAGGTGTAGCAGCTTGGATTGCCAGTCAGCTGTAACGCCCAGCACGGGTTCTCCTGAAGGGGACCGCCAACTGCACATTTCACAGCCCCCACAGAAACCAACAGTCGCATAAGTGATTTCAGAGACAGCATTGTTCTGCAATAAAACCCTTTGCCTCACATTCATTTGATAATCATTAACCACCCTGTGTCTTATTAGGAATCAGGATAGGGGATGGGAGAGAAAACATATCCTGACCTCAGTTCCTTACAATTTTTACTACTGTCTTTCCTTCTTCTACCGATGACTATGTGTGTTCTGGGGTCGGGCGTGGATCTAAATACGTTGTATTTCACGTAGGTTTGTTCACCTCAGTGGGGTTCTTGAGATCTGTCTTTACATTGCAAGTTAAACTTACACGTTTTAAATGGCTTTTGCTGGCTGGAAATTTGCTCTCACCCACACTGCGGCAAAGAGGGGCACCTGGACAGCCTTGTGAGCCTCCCCTTTGCTAAGTGCGGCAGAGAATGAATACTAATTTGAGGAACCCTGCAAACAAGTCTCTGGATTGATTCTGACCGGACCAGTTGTGGTCACATACTCAGTTCTCAGCAGGAGTTCTCCCGCGAGAGTGGGTCACATGAGGTCTGAGTTTCCCCGGCAGAGGTTGGGTGACCGGAAGCATGTGGTTGAGTGGGCCGCTGCGGAGCATGCGCAGATGAGAGCGGTAGGTGCCCACCCCAGGGGATGGCCCACGAAGTGGGGACAGAGCAGCCCACCTCTAGGGAGAGGAGCAGTGGAGCGTGGAGCACGCAGGCCGCTGGGTGCCCGCAGGCCCTGCACTCTCCCTGCACCCTTGCCACCCATGTGTTAGCGGGGCGCATCGTCCGGCCTCCTGGAGCAGGGACGCCTCCCCACGCACCCGGCCGTCAGCCCACCCTGACGAGGCCATGGCCTCCCTGTTTTTACCGCTCGCGTTTTGTGTGTGTGTGTGTGTGTGTGTGTGTGTGTGTGTGTGTGTGTGTGTGTTTTGAGACAGGGTCTCACTATGCAGTTCAGGCTGGCCTTGAGCTCACTTTGTAGCCCAGGCTGTCCTTGAACTCCCAATGATGCTCCTGCCTCAGCCTCCCGAGTGCTGGGATTACAGGCGTGCGCCACCACGCTACCACGTTTTCATCTCCAACGTTGCCCATCTCCTCCTTTTCGTGCTGAAGAGCTGCACGACCCCCATTTCTCCTGCGCCCGCCCTCAACGCTGGGAGCCTCATTAAGCAAGCTTTATCCTCACACTGGGCCTTACCTGGGGCAGACGTCAAGTGGGCATAGGTTGTACAGGCAGAGTACAGCAGAGCACCCAGAGCAGCCGGCCCGCCAGCGGGAAAGGCATGGAAGTGACCCGGTGCATGCTGAACCCAGGCCCGGCGCAAGGGCTCCGGGGGTGGGGTTCACACTGAGGGAACAGTTTGTTAAATACGGATTTTCGTTCTTATTTTTAACAAAACAAACTTCTGTAAAATTTTTTTTAGAGAATGAAAACTAAATGAGAAAATAACGACAGTAATTGCCTTCCCACATTTTTCTCAGCTGTTTCTCAGCTACATTCTGTAATGTTTTGTTTGCTTGCTTTAAAACACTGCGAAGTATTCCACTCAGTATTTTTTGAGGTTCTTTAATAAGAGAGCTCAAAACAGTACCCATCTTCTCCTCCTATTTAAGAAATAGATGAAGAGCCAAAATATTACCCATATTCCTAATGAAGATAAACTTGGAAGAAACTGGAAAGCGTAACTTACAGTGGGAGACAAAGTGAGGGTGGGAATCCTTTGGAAGTCCGTTGAGACTTGAGTTCCACCTCAGGGACAGCTTCCTGCTGTGAAAGACATGGCTCCTCACTGGCCTACAATAATCCTGGCTAAAGGGATGAAGAAAAGGACAACATTCGTGAGCAGAGAGAGGCTAATCACCTCCATCCAATTCCTAAACCCAGCAACCATTGTAAAGCTCACTCCCTGTTGGAGAGAGGAGAGATGGGGCACAAAAACCTGGAGGGTTCTGGAAAGCCCCACAAAACTGAGGGAAGGTGTGTGACATACGAAGGTCCTATGACTCTCTTAACTAATCCTCTACCATACATTTGTTTCCAACAGCAATGAACTCAACATTAATCCTGTAATTAATCTTTGTGTAAATTTAGGGTCATTTTCTTAACAAAGATCCTGAGGAGTAGAGTCCTGGAGCAAAGTATACTAACACATTAAAGCTTTTTGATGCATGTCGCCACATTTCCTTCCAGAAAGCACCGATTTACAGTATCACTTGCAGGAGAGAATATTCCCATAACACACGCCTGCTTGGGGTTTGTCTTTTGGTCTTTATGAACTCAGTGAGCAAGACATCTGTACCTCAGCTTCTTTTCAGTTTCGAGCAGTCCTAATGGAGCTGATTTTCTGGAGGTCAACGGGGAGGGACATGAATGGTTCTTGGGTTTGTTAGTTTTGCAGCACTGAGGACTGACCTTAGGGCCTCTGCTCCAAGCTGCACACACACACACACACACACACACACACACACACACACACACACCAGCCTTTGAAAGACAGTGTCTCCCTAAAGATTGGAGCCTGAAAGGCTTCCCTCTTTCCCCACCTTTGTGTATCCATTTTATTTTCTGATATGAGGCATCAGAGTGAAAGTCGGAAAGGGTGACTGTGGAAAAGCACATTACATACTAATTCTGGGGCCTGAAGGAGGGATGAGCGCACATGTCCTTACCGTAAAATGGGACTCAGCCAATTGTGGGGCAGCCCCGCAGTCCCAGCTGCTCAGGAGCCCGAGGCAGGGGCTCACAAGTTTGAGACCAGGCTGGGCACCTTAGGGTAGCTGAGTGGGAAAACACCTCTGAGTTCAATCTTCACTAGTGCAAAAATACAAATAAAGGAGAATGGGACTAAATAACCCTGTAAGAATGAGAGCTTGCTAGGAGCAGCGCTTGGCCCGCAGTGGCCAATAATGTAATCTGTAACTGTCCTAAAATCTCTGGGGCAGGGAGATCTGAGGCAGCTTCCTGTCTGTCTGTCTGTCTGTTTTATAATACTGCACAAGGAAGAGGGCGGCCAACAGTGATTTGTGCATTTGCAGAACTTCTGACCAAACTCCACTTAGTACAAATCTACCAAACACCACAGGTGAACCTAGCCTACCTTAAATGTGCTTGGAACACTCAGCTGGGCAGAGCCATCTCACACAAAGCATATTCTATAAGGTGTTAAATATCTCCTTGTGACTCATTGAATGCCTCTCTCTCCAAGGGCTGAGAATGCAGCACACTGATGAGTGCTGTTTGTCTCCCCTTGTGATGGGGGGCACTGGGAACTGTGGTCCCCATCGCTACCCAGCATCTCCAGAGCGAATCAGACTGCTTATTGCTAGTACAGGAAATGACGCAAAGGCAAAGTTTCAAATACAGTTTCCACTGAAAGCGTATGGTTGTGCCACTGTGCAGTTGAAATACCTTAAGTGAAACCACAGTAGGTTGTGGACTGTCTGTACTTTAACCTCAGCTCAGCTTATTTGTAGAGAAATTAGAGAAGACTGTTTTCTTGAGTATTTTATCTCATCTGCTCCAGAGCCTGGAGAAGCAATCCCTGTGGTTTAGAAACCTCTGTCTACCTGAGGTTGTCACTAGGGGGTGGGCTCTGAAATAAACTTACTCCCCTTCCAAGGGGGAGTCCTGAGAGGACACCTTCAGTGAACCACATGTCCTGGGGTTTGCAGGCATCTCCTGTTCCGTGCCAGTTCGGGGCAGAGAGGGGCTGAAGTGTCCAGGAGAAGGAAGGAACAAGGACAAGCCACCAAAGCATCTGCCCACGCTGGGACTCCGGACACTTTTTGCCATGGGCAAGGACCCATCTGCTACCTGTAGGTGACCAAGAGCTGCGTTCCCCCAGGAGCTCATTCATTACGAACATTTGTCCCCATTCCCGGCAGGTCACAACACTCCAGAAAACCAGCTGGCCTCTTCTCTAAGGCAGTGAGGAGCTCGTGGGGCCATAGAGAAAAACACGCAGGGAGAGGTTTCGCTCCACAGAAAGTGAAAATGGGGAAGCCCTGGCATGAGCAACTGTAAGCAGCGTTGTAATTTATGGGCACGGTATGCTTGAGCTCTGGAGAGGCGTGGAGCCCTCCTTGGTGACTCCCCTCTCTAGATGGGCACGGCAGGGGCTGCAGCTCAGCGACTGCCGGCTCTTCCGTGTGGGTCCGTTCCACCGGGACAGCCAGGGTGGGGGCTGGTGTTGCAAGAGGGCCAGTGAGGCTCGTGTCTCCCCCGCCCTCTGCGTGCTGCAGTCCTTAACCATAGGCGTCTTTCCACAGAAATCCCAAATCACGCCGCGCCCTTTACCTGGCATCCTCAAGCTAACCCGAGGCAGGATTTGAAATCTCGGAAAATGTGATCAAAGTAACATTGAAACAATATGAAATGTTACTGAAAATAGTCTTCCTTATGTTTTACATGTGGTATACTCTTAATCATATTTTATTTCCCCAAAACTAACCTTTTGCTTATAAATGAGCAAAGGTCCATATTTAAAGGGAAGCCCTAGAATGCTGACTTTATATTGTTATATCCTTAAGTTGTACCATCTGTATCACAAAAATTATTCTGACTCCCAGCATTTGAAACTGACATTTACAGTGTTAGGCTGGTCTTAATCAATCTGAAGCAGAAGTCGAGTATTACACACACACACACACACACACACACACACACACACACCCTCACAAGCACATTCTCAGTTATAAGATATTCCTTATAAGAAAACTAGTATAATGTCAAGGAGAATTTGGAAGGAGCTCTTTCTTTTCCCCAAAGTGATAACATTCTGATTTGAATTACTCATTTTTTAGAAAGGAGGTTTTTTGTGGTCAGTAAAACTCAAAGCATTGAGCATGCAAACTAGTAAATGTCTAATCTTGAGTTTGAAGGGTTCTTATAAAAGCATGGTTAAAACTTCAGAAGCAAATGTATGGCCTAGCAGTGTGGCTCAGTGGAAGAGCACGTGCTTGGTGTGCGTGGAGCCCTGGGTTCAGTTCCCAGCACCAAAACGAAAAGATGTATTAACTACATGAATAACTACAGGGCCTGGGGGTGGGAAAGATAATCTATTCTGTATCTATAACTGTATCTATATATGCTTTATCAAAAAGTTTGGGGGTGAAATAACAGTATTAATTACTTTAATCAGAATTTTTTAAAAAATAAAATTGCCAAATATTTGTTACCTGAAGATGAATGTTGTGTTAATTAAACAAGCAGGAGGCTATTGGCCTGAGCCTGTGTCCTTACCTGGAGTTCCTAAGAGGGAACCTTGTGAAAATAAACAAACTCAAACCTAACTTAGAAGTATACAATTGTAACACAGAGCTAGGTGCCAATCATAAGCCATGGAGATTCAGCCAATCACAGGTTACTGAGGGACTGGCCAAGGTTTACATAGGGCAAATGCCCAGCTAATCTAATCCAGATTGTCTATACTTTATCTCAAGGTCCTCTGCAGAGTGGAATGCTCTGAACCTCTTCTGGTTAGGAAGGCTGCCTGATACATGAATCATTCTTTGCCCAAGTATATGCTGTTAACCTGATTGGTCTAAAGGTTGTCTTATGGGATAGGAAAAAATATGAGCAGTAGGAAAATACAACTGTCTGCAACCCACATATTTATAAGCAAAGACTCTTTTGGGCAAGGTGTGTTCTGCCAGGGGTGGGGTACAGGGTCATTACTGACCTCCATGGGAAATATTCACACACACCAGGTTCTACAGGGAAGAGTACTCCAGTACCTCCCTCTGTGATTGGAAAGCTGCTGTACTCCCAGCACTGAGAGAGGCTGAGGCAGGAGGGTCACAAGTTTGAATCCTATCTGGGCAACTTAATACCTTGTTTCAAAGTAAAAAATGGGCTGGCTATAGCTCAGTGGTAGAATACTAGAAAAAAGAAAAGAGAAAGTTGTCACATATGGATATTCTCAGTATGTCCCCAAGTTTGTTTTCTGGATAGAAGGCTCCAGAGTTGTTCTATAAAGTTTAAAATCCCACATCAGTTCAACATCACACTTCTGAATACCTATATCCATCCAAAAATGTAAGGGAGAGGAAATACCTATATCCATCCAAAAATGTAAGGGAGAGGAGGGGAGCCAATGGTCCAAGCTGGAGGATGTTGATCCCCCTGAGTTCAGTAGAAAGACCCTTTCCACTCCGCTGCAAATGACGTGAGGCGAGGGCCCGACATCACCACTCACGGCGGGCAGAGGGTCGGGAGAGGTGGTTTAGGCTGTGTGGGTGGATGAAGGCAGCTGGTGAGACACAAGGGCTGAGGAAGACTTGCGCTGCCCAGCACTGGGGAGGTGCCCAGACCAGGCAGCAGCTGTGGCTGAGGGATGGGACCTGGATGCTCTGGCCAGGTGGGGAAGGACAGGGTGACAAAGAGGACAGCAAAGGGGGCCACAGAAGTCCAAGGTGCACAGACACAGGCGGCCTCTCCGTAGCCTGGGATGGGAAGGGGGCTGGAAAAGGCAAGACCCATACACTCTAGCAGCTCTGAGCCCTAGCACTATTTCAAGCCAAAATGTCTGTGTTACGGCTTGTGTCTAGATGTCCCCTCAGACCCTCAGGCAGTCATGGGGCTTTCTACATCCAGAGGTGGCTGGATCTAGAGTGTAGGAGGCTGAGATTAAGAGTGTGTGATAAGTTAGTCCACTGATGGATTTGGCGTAGTTCTGGGTGTGGATAATGGTGGAGAGGGCTAGCCTGGACGAGATAAAGGGAGAGCCAGGCTGCTGCTTCACCAGTTTGCAGCTTGCTGCCTCACTGCCCTCTGTCCACCATGAATGGTTTCTCCTCTGTGATGTCCCTCTGCCGTGCCACTCTGCTTTGGAGCCAGTCGACTGTGAACTAAAACCCTCACAAACTGCGAACTGAGTAAACCTTTCTTCTTTAATTTCGAGTTTCGGGTATTTTGCCTCAGCAAGGAGAAAAGTAACTGGGAAAGGATATTTCCTTGCTTATTCTTCTGCCTCAGAGTTTCTGCCCACAGATGTCCACGGAACCATTTCTTCTCATAAGGGGGGAAACTCAAATCCAGCAGCTTCCGTGCTCCCAGATCCACCGTAGTTATACAGATGCTCCTGGATGTATGACAGGAAGGTGTCCCAGTCAACATGTCACACACTGAAGACAGCATAAGTGGAAAATGTGTCCAAAGTTGCCCAAACTACAAAAATACCATAGCTTAGTCTTGCCTACCTTAAATCTTCTGAGAGCACTTTCAGTGGAAAAAACCACCGAACACAAAGCCTACGGTATGGACAGCAGTTTATCGAGTGCTGCTCTAGACATGAACACAGAACGGCAGCCTGGCTCATCATCAGGCAGACCCCAGCAAGTCAGCCACGGGAAACTGGAAACCATCTGTGTACGTTTCTTGCTTTCCTTCACAGCACTCGCTGGTACCAGGAACCGCCCACCTTGTCTGTTTGTGTTGAGATGATAATACCTGTCATGGCTACAGCAGAGCCCTTGGTGATCAAGCCCCACTGGACTCACAGCAGCCCCAGCGTAGGATGGCACCAGGGATCAGTGGGACGGATTGATGTCTGACACAGAGGTCGCATGTAGCTGCGTGGAGCACGAGAGCATCTGTGGGTCTCCGGACTCCTGGAGTGGGGGTCAGGCCTATGTGGAAAGGAGCTTCAGAGCCCTGCACTGAGTGCAGGCCAAGAGGGAGGGAGGTCACAGGACACCGGTTTTCAAAGGTCTGTGATGTGCATTGTGCAGTTCTCACCAGCACACAGCAACCACTTTTCAAGTGGCATCTGGCACGCCTTGCCTCGCAGCCTGTCACTGGGTGGTTAGTGGGAATGTGTGGGCCGAGGGAATGCTGCTGTTGGAATCAAGTGTCTGCTTTCCTGACCTCCGAACACTTCTTTAACTCTTCACATGTCAGCTGCCGCAGGGAGGGGACTCCTTCTGAGCTGCCTTCCATCTGGCATCAGGATGCCCAGCGTGGTGCCTGGGAATTGTTCACCTGATAACTAGTCATCCCGAGACCTCCTGACTTCCTGGGGTCCCTTCCTCAGACCTCAGCCTTTGAAGGGGCCTCAGGAATTCCAGTGTCCTTGGAAAGTAGTGTAGCACTGTCCTGAGGCCTGTGAGGAGAGTGGTATGGGCGAAGCCCAAGGGGGATCACATTAGTCTCACAAGACGCCACGTAGGCATCTGGGGGACTGATTTAGCTTCTTGCTTAGTAAGCACCCAAGGCCCTGGCTGGAGCCCAGGGGGCCCATGTGGAGCAGAGGGCTGTCTTTCTCCAGGCCTGATTCCATTTGTGTGTCATTTTTTCCCCATTCAGAATACTTTTATCACCTTCCGCATAACCGCTACCCAACAAATGCTAGTGGTTTGGCTTCCAATTTGCAGATTGCCCGGCGGAAATCATTGCCAGAGAGCAGTGCAGGGTTTTCTGGGTGGTGCCAGAACTTTTTGTTTTACTGAGCCAGACCCAAGGGAGAGAAGAGGTCTGTGAGAGTGACGGGCACTGGGCTGTGGTGGGGTGCGGTTCTCTGGACATTTGTGCATCTCTCTGATGGCCCCATAATGGGCCCTCAGGTGATGGAGGGGCTGCCATGCAGAGGTGCAGGGCTTGGCAATGACCAGGGACTCCGGTTTTAGACTTTTCTCCCTCTGATGGCACAAGGGGTTATGATGGCCACACACCAGAAAGCAGAGACTCCAGGAAGGCCGCTTTCCTCTGCCGAAGTGCCATGGCTAACTGTAAGCCAGCAGAGTGTGTGCTCCTCTACTAGGCTTCAGAGTCCCCTGGAGAACTGGCAGAGGCGTGCGCCTGAGGCCTGAGGCCTGGGAGAACGCCCTCTTTCCAAGCCCTTCCCCAGAGCTCCCACCAGCTGGATAAACAGCAGAGGGGAGGCCCAAATGGCCCACATGACTGAAGAGAACGCTGATCAGGCCCACCCAAGGATCACCTGAGATTTGCTTGGGGCAGGACATTGGAGGAAGTGAAGGTCAGAGACCCCAGTCCACTAGGACCCCTGATTAAATCCCAGCCGGTATCCTATTTCTTCAAGAAGGACCCGGGAAGGACAATGAGGCCTCTGCCTACATGGCTCAGCACACAGGACATAGGACTGCACCTCCTAACCTTGCTTATAGGAAGTATAGCTTTTATTTAATCTCGGCTACTCAGGAGTCTGAGACAGAGGATTCAAAGTGTGAGCCCACCCTGGGCAACTTTGCAAGATCCTGTCTCAAAAATGAAAAATATAAGTAAAAAACATTGAGGACGCAGCTCAGGCTCAATCCCCAGCCTCCCTCTTTCCCAAACAGTGTAACTTTTAAGAATGGAGCATATATTTTTAAGAGGCATGGGTAAATGTACTATAAGTTTAAAATTTTTAATGGGTATAATGTTTCAGTTATATAAGATGAAAATATTTCTGGGAATGAACGGTGGAATAGCTGTATAACATTAAGAAAACATTTAATAATACCAAGCAGTGCACCAAATAATGCTTAAAATGATAAATTTTATGTTATGTGTATTTTACTGGAAAAAAAAAAGAAAAGAAAACCCAGTGACTTCTTTTTTATGGAAGAGGTATGTCCAGACTTTGCCGCCCCAGGGGAGGAATCAGCATCCCTCTCACCCCAGGGCTTTACTTTCTTGGCATCTGTCTGTCCCTCAGCCCTGTGGCACCATCTTTCCTGTTACATCCAGACCAAGAAATTGAAGGATTGGCTGGGCACTGGGCATTTTCCTGCGTGAAGGATTTTGTGAGCTTTACCACACCAACTCTTGGGGTCCGGTCTGGCTTAGAGGTAGAGCAGTTAGCTAGATGCACAGGATCCTGGTTTCTCCCCCTGCACTGCACGCAACAATAAAATGCTAACTCTTTTTGCTCGGACTGCTGATTTTACTACTTTGGGTGACCAGTGTTTGTAGAACTCATTTTTTTGTTCTTAAGCCACCCTAGCATTTTGCATTTTGTGAGCCAAATAATTGAACTTTAGCATTTGTTTGTTCTTTGGCCACAAGTAAATACATGGTTAAGCAATAGCTTCCTTGAATTATGCAATCTAAAAATACCAGAGTATTTTAATTTTAGTTTTGTAAGTGAAACAATGGAAAAAATAATTTCAATTATAACACAAATGTAATGCATTGTTTAGTTGGTAAAATAGGGTATAGGAAGCTCTTTCTCTCTCCGCGCTCCCGAAGGCCCAAGGCCTTGGTGTGTGCTTGTGCCCTGCTGGCTCTCCCCTCTCTGCGGCCCGCTGTGTGTTGATCCCACTCAGTAGTGCTGAATTTCTCCAGGTCCTCCGAGCATACGGCGAAAACAGATGATCACTCAGATTTAACGGGTATGGCGCTGTCCCTGGATGTGGAGCGCAGTGGGTTCCAGGATCCCCAAGAAAACCAAGATCCACTGATGCTCTTGCAAGTGTCCCAGTTTCCTCCACCGACCTTACAGCTCTTAGGACATGGTGCAGTATTTGTGAAGAACCTGTGTCATCCTTCTACAGACTTTAACTCCTCTTGAAAGATGTGTGACACCTAAGATAATGCAGATGATACGGAGATGGTTGCTGTGTTGTATTGTTTAAGGAATACTGACAAGAAAAATGTTGGTACACGCTCAGTACAGTTGCAAATTTCTCTAATATTTTCTCTCTGCAGTTGGCAAAGTCTGGGATAGGGCACACGTAGCTAGAGAGGCTTATTATTCTTTCTTTATGCAGGCAGGGTTCTAGGATTCACACAGGTCAACATGCAGGATCCTCCCACCCACCCTGGGAGGTAGGTACTATTTGTAATCTTGATGTGATAGAGGGGGAAAGTGAAGCACAGCTCGCTAGGGCCACAGGACCTCACATCCATTGCACCCAGGCGTCTCCTCCTGACAGACTCACGCCTTTGCAGAGTGGGCCCCGTGCCGCAGTGACCACCGCCACGTCCTCTGCTATCAGGCCTTGTTCCTTCTGGCAGCGCCTCCCCATCACTCACTTCCTCAAGCCTGCCCCGGGGGCTCCTTGCCAGCTACCTCTGCTCACACTTGGGTGTCTGCATTTCTCACTTCCTGTGGGGCCTCTACCTCCACTGCTAACTCCTTGTCCCTGCGGCCACTGAGGTCATGCCTGTGTGTCCTGCAGCGGGAACATCTAGTGCATGTGCGGGGCAGGAGGGGCAGGCGTGGGTGGGGAGGGTGGCTGACGGAGAGAAGCAGCCTTTATCACGAAGCAGGAGTCGGGGTCCTGGTAGGTGAAGGTGGTTGGGGGCAGCCTTTGTATCCCCAGAGGGTGTCACAACGGTCCCTCTCCCCTGGAGTGTCCCAGTCCCCAGAGCCTGTGCCTGCCCCACGCGTGGACCCCACCCACTCTACGATGCTCCTCGGCTTCTCAGGAGCCTACTGTTGTACAGCCCGCTGTCCCCAGCACTGGCCACATACAGGCACCCCTCAGCCACACTGCTTAGAGGCCTCCCTTCCACCACTGCGGGTCCCTCTGTCACCCCGCTCGGGGCCCTGGTTGGCACACGCTCTGCCTTGTCCCCGCTTGCCACTGCACTGGTGTGGTCTAAAGCCAGTGCTCCCACCCCTCGCCCTCCACGGCCACTCTCTGCACTGCTCCCTCCGTCCCCACGGTCTCCTTTCGGGGCCCTGGCTGTGGTCCCTGGGGCCTTGCGGGTTTCCTGAGTCCATGACTTGATACCGCAGCTATGCGATTTGAAATTATTTGTTTCGTGTGGTTGCTCTGGCTGTATCACATTGCGAGCTCCCATATAATTTGCTGGCCTTTGCTGGGTCCCCTGAGGTCTCTTTCAGTGTTTGTTTTCCAGTACTTTATCTCCTTGCCATTAATAACTATGTTTGGGATTCTTGTCCTGCTTAGGGTAATAGCTTGCCTTTTCCACATTGAGCCTCTTTTATTTACTGCCCTTAATTACTGCCTCTTGCCTCTTGCATTCCAGCTCTCCTCTCTGAGTGGGAGGCTGATTCTGTTTCAGTTCAGGGACAGCCAGCCACCCCAGGGTTCTCTGCGGGGAGAAGGCAGCAAAGGGAACGAACTTTCCCACGGCCCCATCACCATCTTCTGCCTCAGGCCGTGAGCGCTGGTTCAGGTAGTCCAGGTTCCACCCACCCAGGTCCATCACTGAGGTTGAGGGAAGGACTCCGAGACACGGTCTGTGATGAAATACAGAGACACTGTGGCTGATGCCCAGGGAGGTAGATCACGCCTCCCTGTGTGGGTGAGGCAGCTTCCCATCATGGAGTGACGCTGGTTCTATAGTCTGTCTCTCTGCAGAATATAAGCAGATTCACACTAGAGTAAGAGACCATTGCTGTGGCAAAACAGTCAAGGCTGAGTGCCTTGCAGCATGAAGAAGTTTGTTAAGCTCAGAGTTTTGGTGGATTAAGTGCATGGTCTCGGGTCCTGGGGTCCTGTCACAGCATAGCGGAGAAAGGGAAAGGCAAGCAGCTGCACTAGAAGGGCTCCCAGGGAGAGACAGGAAGCCCAAAATCTTCAGGGGCTCGGCTTGCTCTTTGCATGATGATTCATCCTCGCGGGAACAAACCGGGCTCCCCCAAGGGCTTGCGCCTTTCTCAGGATGGTGCTCCCCATCCAGGTACTTTTCTCCCACTAAATTCCACCATAAACGTCCCATCGCCTCCCAGCATGGGTCAGAACTGTAAGGGAGCCGTGCAAACCACAGCCCGGGATGCATTTATATTGGAGGAAGAACATGGTAATGGTTTTTGAGGCATGGAATGGCGCACAGAGAAGTTTTCCTGGGATGGAGAATATGGCTGCGGTGGCTTTCCACCTGCAAGAGCCTCAGAAGGACCTAAAGCCACACCTGCAAACAAGCTTGTAATACATTGTAGCTCGGCCTCTTCTGGCTTCCACTCCGGCCCTCTGGACACTGTTCCCAATACTTGTCTTCCCTTCTGGTCCATATTAGTGGTTTATCTCGGATCTTTATTTTGTTTCAGGAGCAAATGAGCCTCAGCAGGTTTCAGACGGGCTCTCCTGATCCGGGAACTGATTGGACTCCACACATCTCGGCTCTGCCTTTGAAGACAGTTTGCATCTTAGGGTCTCACCCCCACCTGAAATCCATGGCTTCAGAACCAGCTGCCCTGGGACTCAGGAGCTGTGGGGACCCATCCAAGCTGGGGGCCATGGGCTCCAAACCCCTACTTGTGGAGAAATTCCCAAGTGCTACCCCCAGGCCCCTGCTCTGGGGCAGCCCACGGTGGAAGAGGTGGGGGTGCACTGCCTGAAATAAAGCCCGTGGCTGCTGAGAGTGTTGGTGGTCGGTGGTGATGGCAGTATGGTGGCAGAAATGACTGGAAGTAAGTGCTTTTCCCTCCCGGGGTCTCAGTTCTCCCATATTGAGATATTTATATTTGGAACCTAAAATTACTTGTAAGATGAATTCCAATGCAGAGGTGCTCTTCAGGTCTACATTGGAGAGCAGAAAACTTCATCCAACTCCCGCTGTGAGCAAGGCACACAGAATCGGGCAGACCTTTGAAGGGGTGGATTTTTCATTCATGTGCAGGGTGATCATCCCTCTCTAAAAATCTGGAATCTGCAATGCTCCAAAGTTGGGACCTTTTGGGGTCATAAGTGATAGCTCAAGTGGAGAATTCTACATCTCATCTCATTTGCAGCTGAGACACAGGTGCACTAAAAATACTGTATGAAAATACCTTCGGGGTATGTGTGTACACTGTGTATGAAACATAAATGAATCCCCATGACATTTCATTATATGTGTGCAAATATTAGAATATCTGAAAAAAATCCAAAATCCGAAACACTGCTGGCCTCAAGCCTGTCAAGCATGTCAGTACTGCTTCCCTAGACTTCTTACTTTTTAAAAAGAATGAAAGGCAGCATCGTGAGGCCTGACAAAGATGTAGGATTCCAGTGTTCTTTGACCAATCTGTGGCGGTTCCCCTGATTTCTACATCTTTCTTTCAATTTTTTCTTTCCCTGCTGCTCTTCTAGCTCCTGCTCCCTACATGAGTTCTTGGGGGTCCTTTTCTGTAAAGCACAGGAAGTAAGGGCCGAGCTCATTCATCTCCAAAAACTGAAATGATCATAAGCCTACGAGTAACCCGGTAGGCTCTCTGGTGGTTCTCTGGACCTCAGAATGAGCTACTGCCAGTGCCTGTGCGGTTTCCCATCTCAAGGGTCTTTCCAGCCTGCAGAAAACCATTGCCAGCTACTGTGCTACACTCAGGAAATCATCTAGTTTCCTCCAATTAAGTAATGGCAGGAATCTGAAGGAGAATTTTGTCTTCATTTTCACACTGCCGTGATGTGAAGCCCTTTAAACTGAATGAAAGCAGAGGGTATGGGTCTATAGCTGTCCTGTATCCTCCTAGGCCTGCGATCCTGGTCTCAGGCTGGGTTAATGCTGGGGAGACGAAGAGTTGAGGGGGACTGAGGTGTCAGCAGCTGATCACAGGACACTCTTTAGAGGCTGCTTGAATAAGTCACATGTCAGGGCTGCCTCTGGACACCCCACTAATCTAGGCACTCAGATAAAAGTGTGGCTGTCTGCTGACCGTGCTTCCACCCCACTGGGCAGGCCCCGGGTCCCTGGATCTGAGGCCAGCAAGCATCTAGTTGGAGCCAAATTAGAAATGAAAATAGAGGGTCTCTGATTTAAGAAAATTATCATGAGTTTCAGGAGGGCGAACAGATCCCCAAAACTGAGCACAGGGCCATAGGAAGCCACATAAGCCATGTGCTCCAAGGCTGGCTCTGACCCAAGGACATCCTCAGAGTAGCTGTGTGTCTCGGGAAAGGCCCAGGCATGTTTGTCAACACTCAGGCCCAATGGGAACCGGGATTAAATTGCCCCCTGCCTCCCAGAGCACCACTATGAGTTGTCCTGGCTGACATCTGCAGTCCCCCACCCCCTGCCCCTGCAGGCCTCAGCCTCCTCTGAGGGCCTTTGTTTGGGTATCTGCAGTGTCCGGGCTGGAATGTGCTGCAGGTAGTAATCTAGACTCCCAGTGGGGGGTGGGAGGGTGCCTGCTGCTTGGAGAGACTTCACAGGAATGTGTGCGGAAACCCTCAAAGAAGTCACAACAGGGAAGGAATTCTTCCTCTCCAGCCTCACCTCACACTAAGAGGACCAGGATCAGATTAATCACCTCCTTGACCTGTTGAAAAGAAAAGCACAATGCTGCGTTTAATAGCTTGCACCAGGCCAGAAGGGCAGGCCAGAAGGCTCCCAGGCTTCCTGAACCCAGGCAGCCAGGGGAGTGATAGGTCCAGGGAGGGGGAAGGACACCTGCAGCCCTTGTGGCTTGGTCTCCGCCATCTCGGAGCTGGCTCCCTTGCAGTCCAACCCCTCCCCTAGGAGACGCTGGGGATCCCTTCAGGAAACTGCTTCAGCAACTAAGCTTCCTAGTGTCAGGCCCTCTCTGCAGCCAAAATTGATACACAGACAATCACACAGCTTCCCTTCCCTGTAAGTGTTAGAATAGGTCTTTCTCAGACAGTGTGGCCTCTATGGTAGGGACAGACCTCCAGTGGTAAGTCTCAGGCACAGGGGTGGTGTCCATGCAGCCTCTGCCCTTGCCACCCCTCAGGCCAGTGTCTCCTGAGCCTGCTCAGCCACTTTCCAAGGAGGCTGCCATATTGCTCAACATTCATCGGCTTTTCCTTAATGATCTTCTCTTATACGTACCTCCTATGTCCCCTCTTAATAGACCCAGGAAAAGCAGATTAAATAGACATTAACTTCTTTACATAGGTCCTTCAGAGATCTCTGAGTTAGTCAGCTTTTGGGGGTGATGATCAAATATCTGGAAAAAACTATTTAAAGGAGAGCTTTGCTCTGGCTCGTGGTTCCAGAGGGTGCAGTCCAGATCCAGCTGGCTCCACCTCTCCTGGACCCGTGGCGAGGGGGAAACATTACTACATATATCTATCGTCTACAGAGCTTATTTTTCCCTCCTTCTCATCAGTGAAGATAACAATCATGTATTACTTAAGCGTTTTACAAATGTCTCCATCCTGCCTGTAGTTAGTTTTGTCAATTGATATTGAGTCTTGTGATGAACACTTTTTTTTTTTTGGAGGTACTGGGGATCAAACTCAGGATCTTGTGCTATCCAGACAAGCACTTATTCCACTGAGCTATATCCCCAGCCCCCAATGAACACGTTTTAAACGTGAATGTAGTAAAAATTTTCCATCTTCTTTACAGTTTATGTTTCTGTCTTATTTGAGAAATCTCTTCTTACTGAAGTTTGAGGAAAGATAGTCGCCTCTATTTTTATTCTAAAAGTCTCAAATTTTGTTTTGAATAGTTAGATCTGTAATTTACACAGAATTAATTTTTGTGTATGGAGGGAACTAGGCCTCTAATTTTATGTAAACTGCTGTCATAGAAACCAGGTCTCAGGCCAGGCATGGTGGCACACACCTACAATTCCAGAACTCAGGAGGCTGAGGCAGGAGCATTGCTGCAAGTTTGAGGCCAGCCTGGACTACATAGTGATCAGTAAGGCCAACACTGTGTCATGTCTTCATCTGTCCATGGGCTGATTCCTGAGCTCCTCTTACATTCTGTCTGTGCCAACAGTGTGCGCTCACAATTATTTTCTCTGCATAGTGTCCTGATGTCTGATCCCTGCTCTACTGTGTTTCCAAGAATGTCTTGGCTGCTCTTCCCTCTTCCAGAAAAAGCTGGAGAAGCAGCACAGGTTCAACTGAAGACTGATCAGGGTTCTGACTGGAGTTTTATTGAGTTTATTAGGAGCAGTGTGCTAAAACTTCCTGCTGTGAACACCAACTAATCAGGTGCATTGTGCCATTCTGGTCATAGTATATATTTTATCCATATTTTATTTTTCCACTTATTTATTTGAGCTTATGCCAATAGGCTATACGCTGCTATACTTTGTGTGTGTGTGTGTACGTGTGTGTGTGTGTGTGTGTGTGTGTGTGTGTGTGTGAGACATACAATGGCAATCTTTACTGACCTTAGAATTTTCCTTTTGCCTTAAAGTTGACTTGGTCTGATGTTCATATAGCAATTCCAGCTTTCTTTAGATTAATTTTTACCTGGATATTTTTTCCTATTGATTCAATTTAAATGTTCTTTTCTTTTGTTTTAGGTATGCCTTTTTAAACATACAAAATCTGTGTTATATTTAATCTGGTAGTCATTGAGGGTTTAGTTTGGGTAATTAATTAATTGTGGCCATTGAGATATGAATAATACCATTTTGTGTTTTCTGTTAACCATTTCTTTTCTTCTTTTGCTGTCCTAGTTTTGAATTTTTCAAATTCTCTTTATTTCAGCTATTTCCTTCTGGGGATTTGGAAGTTCTGCAGTCAATGTCTTTTCTTTTAGTAGATTACACCTAAATTTTTAGATCACGTTCTTGACTTCACAGCATCTAATGTTAGTATCTCTGACCTCCTTCTGCATATTTGAGAAAACTTGGAAACATGAACTCTGACCTCATTTCCCATCTTTCATGACATTACTGTTGAGAATTTTAGTTCCACTTTTCTTTTTTAAGCAGCTTTTTTGATGTAAATGTCAACAGTAAGACCGGCCTAGTTAAAGTGTAAAATTTCATATATTTTAACATGTGTATACAAGTTACCTTATTTGCCACAAATAAGATAAAACCTTCTATCAACCAGAACTGTTGTTGTCCAACAAGTTCATATTGATTTGCCCAAATATTTATTTCTTTATCATTGCTTCTCCTGCCTTATTCTTCTCTCCAGGTTACTTTAATTTTCTTAAATAAATATCTGGTTCTTCAGTGAGGCTCTGTGAGTGGTAATTTCTTCCTGTTTTGTTGCTGTGCTTATATTTTACTCTCATTTTTAAACGAGGTTTTATTTTTATGCAGAATTTTAGGCTGCCAGTTTCCTACAGCACTGTGAAAACAGCATTCTGAAGCTGTGCCCCCTCCACTGCTGTGGAAATCTGCTGCCAAGACATCTGTCGCTCTATCTAGCCCACCTGCCTGATTGCTTTGTGGCAGTCTCTCTTTTTCAGGGTCAAGCTCTAGGTTTTACTAATGGATATTTAATAATGCTGGCCAGAGATGAAGTGTATTGCCATAAACAAAACCTTTTGTGGGGTCCTTGGCTATAGAAACCATTTAAGTCACTAAAATCGTTCATCATCACACAATCATGTGGCCGAGTCACACAGGATTCCAAGAAAAAAATTCTGCTTTGACAGAAGAGGCCCTGGGGCCCAGAGCCCTCGGACCACCCATGGGTACAAAACTTGAAGTCTTTCAGAGCTTATGAGTCTCTTGAGGGGAGACCCAGGACTGTGCCCTGTACGAGGTCAGTCCAAGCTCTGGGCACCTTGGCAGCCTTTCGTGTGGATGGAGATAGAGAAACCCTCAAGAAAGGCTGTCCGAGGCGGGGGGCTGAGGCACAGGCCCAGAGTCGGGTCTGCCGGCCTGGCTCGAAGAGGGGCAGCGGGGCCGTGAGCGCAGCGCCGGGGAGTGCGCTCCGAGTGTGCTCTTGCTTGTCTTCGTTTCTCTTCCTCCCAGAACCCCTGGTGGCTGCACACAAAACCGCCTCCTTTCATGTCTTCACGCGTCTTCTCCTACATTCCTCTGTTTCTTTGCATCCAATTTCCATTGTTTTTTTTTTTTTTTCCAACTGTGTCTCTCTGCTTTGGGGCCATTTATTGAGTTTTAAATTTCAATTACAGTAACCTCTCTCTATCTGATTAGACTGACAACAGGTTGAAAATACTTGAAAAAGAAAATAGATCTGCACCGAACATGTACAGATATTTTCTTGACTTGATTTCCCAAATAAGGCACAGGTAAGGCTCCTAATTACACATCATTTGTACTGTGTTAGGTTTTAAAGGTAATCTAGAAATGATTTACAGTCAACGGGAGAATATGCATAATCAGATCCAATTCCTACTCCATTTTGTATAAGGATTTGCACATCCTCCGTCCCAAGGGATGACCGCACTGTATTTTTCATTTTTAGAAGTTCTATTTGTTTATTTTCCAGAATCTTATTTTTCTTTCCATAGTTTAAAAAAAAATCTCTTCTTTTACATGTAATCATATACCGAGCTTCATTCCCCAGCCTCTTCCCGACTGCAGCTCTGGTGTAGCAAGCCCTTGCCGTCCTCGCGCTGTCTGCTGCAGCTGTGGACTCTTGCTCCTGGACTTTTCCTCCTGGGAGATGCCAACATGGGTGACGGGGAGAAGGCTCTGTGTGTCTTCTTAGAGAGCCTTGGTTGGTCCCTTTGTCCTTGGAGTTCTTCTTCAGGGGCTCCGGTGTCCCAGCGAATGACACCCATCGCAGCTCTGGTGGACAGAGCCTTTGCAGGGGGAGTCTGCTGCCACCGCTACCCCTGACTCTCTGGCATGTCCCAGTCATGCTTTCCCGAGCCAGGGCCTCAGCACAGACAGCACTCGGGACAGGTGAAGACCCAGGCCAGGCTATGCTGCCTCTCCACCAGCATGTGGCAGCTTCCCGGTGCTGCCATATCTGCACCTCTGCCCTTGACCTTGCTGATCCCTCCAAACACAGGGGCCTGGCATCCACAGCCCTAGAGGCAGGGCCTTCGTGGCAGCTGCCTCCTTCCTGTAGAGATCCTGGGAACTCCCTGGGAGCCTCCCGCATCTCTGTGCTCCTGCCTGATGGTGGAGAGCCAGCCCCGCTCACCTCCAGTGGGCCAAAGAGCAGTTCCCTGCCACTGTGTTGGACATTTGACTGCAGTCCAGAAACCCACCATACACCAGTGACTTGAACACCTCCTGTGTCCTACCACCTTCATTCTGTCCCTACACTTACCTCCTTGAAGAACACAAGGTCAGGGCTGCAAACCAATCTAAACATTCCACCTCCCTTGCCTCCAGAGAAACAAATGTACCAGAACTATGCAAGAGTAGGCTACGAACATAATGGAAATGCAGTAAGTTTTGTCATCAGAATTGGGATAAGTGAACGGAGCCAGAGCTACAAAGGGGAATGTTGGGAATGGGTGGCGTTGGCCGTGGTGTCACCCTGTGGGCCCCTCCTGGTGGCCTCCATGGTGGGTTCTTTGTCTTCACAGTACCTGGATCATTTTGGCCCTCTCTGGTGACTCATAGCCATTCTAAAGTTGGCCCTGCAAGGGTTGGATTGGATGTCAAGGAGTACTGGGAGACACATGCAGAAAATGCTTCCCCATTGGCCAGGTAACCCCCAGTTTGCTTCAGTTCCTATTACAGTTCCTGTTACTTCTATTTCCCAGAAATGGTAGGTCACTCACTATGACGCTCATGGTAAGAGCCAATCCCCAGTTCACAGCCATCGTGCCTCTGTACTTCACTTTGCAACCCCATAAAAGCCTCCCTCCCTGACCCATCAGGGCCTGATACTTTGGGAATGAATTCCTATCAGTGCCCATTGATGTTAAATAAACCTACCTCCAAATCCTGGGTGATGTGTCTGTGTTTCTGCTTGCTGCTGCACTGGGACTGCCTGAATTTGCCTTGGAGAGGACCCCAGGGCTGGGGCTGTAGATGCTGCAGAATAGGGCGCCCTGTTATTCCTCTCCACCCTGTGCCACCTCCAAATGCCCTTTTAGCTCCTTGAATAGAGCCCATCCCTCTCCACGGACTAAGGCTTATCTAAGAAAGGCTTCTTGTCAGTCTCCAGACACAGGGCAGTGTGACTCCCCTTCCCTGTCCCCTGGGCACAGTGGGGTGTTTCTGGGAAGGCACAGCCCTGCCTTTGTCTGGTGGGCAGCTCCGCAGTGGAGCCATGTGCCCAAGTTAGGATGTTATGGCAAAGTGCTGGGCAAGTGTTCTCCTCTGGAGGCAGCTGTGTGGGCCTGCACTGGGGTCTGGTTCCATTTCCTCTCCTCCTACCTGTGTGAGTTCAGGAACTGTGGCCTCAGTCTTCTTACCGTAAAGTGACAGGTGAGGACAAGCGGGCCACAGAGCTCAGTAGTCAGCTGGGGAGAGCGTCTCATCCACAGCACAGTGAGTGCCATCTCAGGCTGCCCCCCGGGAACCCTGATTCAGATGACATGACCTAAGCACTACCTCCTGCCCGTTTGGCTGTCTCCTGGCATGGATAGGGCATGCCGTTGGCAGCGGGGTAAATAAGTACATCAGAATGGGAGTTCGTTTAAACAGAGAAAGTAGGTCCCAGCTCTCCCAGTCCTGGCTGTACTCTCAAAGGAAAGGAAGTCAGCACGTGGCAGCGACACCCACACTCCCGTGTTTACTACAACTCTTCACGATAATCAAGAAGCGGAAACAACCTAAATGTCTACCAACTGATAAATGGGTAGGAAAAGTGTGAGGCATAGAAACAATGGAATATTTGGCCTCTAAGGAAAGCCTGCTGTGGAGGCCCACACTCACACTTCCAGAACTCTGGGAGACTGGCTGGAGAGTTACACAAGTTTGAACCTGGGCTGGACCTCAGGATGCAATCCTTCTGCCTCAGCCTCCCTGATCACGGGATTTCAAGTGTGCATCACCCTGCCCATGTCACTATCTCTTTGTGACCTCAAGGCTCATCCTTGTGGAAGCATGTACTGGACCCTCCTTCCACGTTAAGGCTGAACACTAGACCACTGTGTGTACAGTTTACATTTACCTTACCTGTCCAGCTATTTGTGCATAGAGGACATTTTGAGAGAGAGAGAGAGACATTAGTCTTCCAGGGACATTTTCAGTTCTCATGTTGTGAATTCTACAAAGTCTTCACAGGAGCATGAAGTTTCTGCTCTAACAGCTCCTAGCAATGGGGGTGGCAGGGACATCATGGCAAAGTCCTGCGATTTGCTGAGATAGCAGGAGGAGGAGACCCTGGGTCTTAAACAGGACATATTCCTCCAGAAGGCACATGGCAGCAAGGGAAGTGACCACAGCAGCAGCCATCAGAGTCTGTCACTTGAGGGGGTGTGTGACACGACACAAGGGCTGCAGAGATCTTGTGAGGTCTGCTTTTCTTATTTTGTAGAGCAAAGAAAATGGGGTCCGCAGAAGTGGCAGGATGTGGCCGGCTCACTTAGCTGGTGGCAGCTGAACTCTGCTGGGTGGCAGCAGCTCTGTATATTAGGGCTCCCTTTCACTGGTCACTGCCGCCTCTCTTCATGGGCTGCCTGGGAATTTATGTGAGGTAATATCAAGAAATCACTGAATAGGAACTCCGGGATTTTATAAGCATGAAGTTCTCATTTAATTCCCAAAGCTACAGGGTGAGGTAGGGACAAGTTTTTTGTTTGTTTTTTTCCCATTTGATCACAGAGACACTTGGTGCCCAAGGGTACTCAGTAACATCAACAGCACCTGGCAGCCATTGTGTATTGTGGTCAGGGTTCATGTTTTGTCAGCTGACTTCACAACCTAAGCTTTCAGACACTGCATTAAGTTGCCTCTGTGTAAATCCATCCCCTCTATTGAGGAAAAGTCTGCATGACTCTGACAGGTCACTATGTCATCTTCAGATACAAAAGAGACACACTGTCTAGTATGATGCTAAAGAAATTTCTAAAGATGTAAAGATCAGCAATAATTATATCAGAAGCTGGGGGCATCGCAGCCAACCAATGACTCAATAACCCACAGATGCCTCATCTTATTTAATCATTGGTTCAACAAATACTGGTTAAGCTTCTGCTTTGTCCATGCAATTTCCCTGTCTTTGGATTTAATGAAGACCAAGACAGGTGATCTCTTGCCCTGTCTGGAGTTTAATAGTTACTTCAGAAGGCAGGCTGTGAGCGCAGACTCAGGCTGTGTGCTAATAAGTGCTGAGCATTGTGAGGATAAGAAGTAGAAGCTGACGGGGATGTGAACAGGATGGGGTGCCAGGGAAAGTCCTTCCTTCCTTCCATAATAAATCATAAATGCATAAATACTTAGTAAATACAACCACTATTCTGGTTAAAAACGTGTCTTAGTCCTTTGCATTGTCATAGCAAAATGCCTGAGACTGGGTACCATAAAGCAAAGAGGTCTGTTTAGCTCATCATTCTGGAAGTCCAAGAGCACAGCCCCAGCGTCACGGCAGACAGTGCCACAGAGCAGGAGTGTGAAGGGCGGGGGGACCACGTGCTGAGAGAGACCTGAGACAGCAACCTGAGAAAGCCAGAACTGCTTCCTCACAGCCTGCTGCCATGGCAAGCTACCCAGGTCCCTGAGACCTCGCCAGTCCTGAAGGAACTAACGCATTTCTCAAGACAAACGTGAATTGGTCCACCATGGTGGGTTCTTCATGCCCCCAAGTTGCCTGTTAGAAGGCCCACTACCTCAAAATCATTCTGTCGGGGGGAATTAAGACTAAGCATGAGCTGGGGGCGGGTGGGCCAAAATGAAACCATGACAAAATGTAAAAATGCAAAGACAGAATCCTTGCTCGCACATCAGTGGGAAGAGAGATACACTGTACATGCAAACTAGGGCGACATTGCTAAAGTAGAAGCACCACAGTGGAGGTTTTAGGGGACAGACCCTTTTGAGCTACAAGGAGAGTTTTGGGGAATTTTGTGTAGGGATTAGGTAATGCTTTGAGGTGCACAGTTTCAACTCCTCAGGGAGCTGGGGTGGGACATGAAGAGCATGCTGTGGGCACAGCACGGGTTATATGCAGAGCATAGGCGAGGAGCCGTGTGACCTGGGGGTGGACTGGTGACATAGAGCAGGAGACAGACAGTGATGAAGCTGGGCTGGAGGACCGGGGCCCCGGAGCAAAGGCCCTGGATTGCCGTGCTGGGAGTTTGGAAGATCTTACAGCTCAGAGGGCCTCTTCCAGGTTGGAGAAGGTGTGTGCGTGATCACATCCGGATGCCAGAAAGGGCTGTGAGTAGTGGTGGTGTGGAACAGGTGGAGGCAGTGTGCCTGGGTCTCTGACCTCCCTCTCTGAGGTCAGGGACACACTGTGATTGTCACCAAGTCCTTTGAAGCCACAGATCTTGCAGCATAGGTGGCAATTCTTCCTCGTGGTCTACAGAGACAGTGATTTCCTGTTCTTCACGACTCTCTCAGACTGCACACACCTGGGCTAGGTCACCCAGGCATCCAGCACGTGACTGCTTCTCTAGCTGAGAAAAGAACTGTGGGTGACACGCAGCCTGGAGTAAGAAGACCAGTGGATTTGGAGTCAGGAGCCCCCAGGTGTAGCTGAGATTCTGTAGGTCTGTGAGTCTCCCCTGGCAAAGCGAAAGGGCTAACAGGTCTGCGCTCAGGGTCAGAACAGGATGCCTGAGTTCCCCACCCCCTGGCAGTTCTCTGACTCACTGAGGCAGTCTCCTCAATCTGAGAGCACAGGAGATCACTGAGCCAAAACAACTAGATCAGATACAGACTGTAAGGTTCCTTCTAGATCTTTCCAGCAAAGGGAGGGGTCTTTTGCTTGTTTTAGCGACCCTCTAATTTTTTTTTTTTTTTTTTTGGTACCAGGAATTAAACTCAGGACCTTGCACTTGCCAGGCAGGTGCTGTGCCGCTGTGCTGTATCCCTGGCCCATCCTCTGAACCCCTTGTTCTGCATAGACATGACACCTAGGGCCTCTGTTCATGTCACTGCAATATGGAAAGTTACTTCTAGCTGTACCAAAGACAGCAAAATCAGGCTTAGGCAGTCAGAAATTCCTTGTTCAAATCTTAGCTCTTCCAGTCACTGGCCGGAAACTTCTGAAAACACTTTTACCACATTGTCTCCCACGTCCGACTATTAACTGAGTTTAGGCCTGGCGGTTTCATCTCTTAGAGCTTCCATTTCCTGATCTGTGAGGTGGAGTTAGTTAATGCTGCTTACAGGACAGACGGGAAGGGCAAGTGAAATAATGGCCACAAAGTGCTTGGTAAGACACAAGTTGTTCTCAAACGTTACTCACTGCGCTCATGGCTGAGTGTGCGGCTCGGAGGTAGGTTTGGGTGGCAGGAGGTGGGTCAATGGAGGCACGGCTTTTGAGGCTGTCTCTCTCCGGCTTTCCCTGTTCGCTCAGCTTTCTGGCTGCCATGAGTCGGGCAGCTTTCTTTCATCTGGCCCCTCTGCCACACCATTTCTGCCTGGAGCCAGCCCACCACTGGCCGGCCCCTCTGAAACGATCTGCCAAATAAACCTCTCCTTAAAGTTGCTGCTGTCAGGCACTGTGCTCCAGCAGCCGCAAGGCTGACTGATGCAAGGAGATTCATCATTTTTGGAAGAAACGGCCAGTGCACAAAGTCTAGCTGTACGTACGGCAATGTTTTCATCTGTGTGCATAAACAAGCCTCTAATGTCCAAGTAAATGCCATGAACTTCAAAGATGCCTGCTGGCTGGGTGGCTGAGACTGATTATGTTGCTGTTACTTAAAAGTTACTGGAAATGTATCTTTTGGATCCGTCTCCAAAGCCAAGATACCAGTTTATTGGTTTGGATCAAATTTTGATGCAAAATGGGTAATAGCTAATGATTGTATCCATTGAGCTATGAATTATAGATACAGGACCTACCAAGATAGATAATTCAAATGTGTTTAAAATATCCCTGTCTGAATTGCTGGTACCATTTGTTGGAGGAAACATGAACATCAACAACTGGGCTGGTTTGCTTTGGAAAAGGTGTGTTGATCATCAAGGGAAATGTCCCGGGAGATGCCGTGGCCAGGATCCCAAACCCCAAAGTTGGAAAGCTGCAGAAAACTCTTGCTTAGGATGAAAATAGGTTATTCTCCTGAAGTGACTTGTGAAATTAAGGGATTCTGGTTGGCTTTGCTGGAAAGGAGAAGCTCTGCTTGCAGGACTTTGCTTTGAGTCTTAGGGAACAAGTTTCCACTGGCCTCGGGAAAATGAGGCTTGGGAACCCTGGAGACAGAGGCTGTTCTCTCCTTCCACCTGACTCACGGGGAGAGCTCAGGCCCTGTCTGGCCATCACTGTTTTCACCACACGGCAGCCCATTCCCCGGGCTCCTGAAGGGACCAACTAATTACCAGGACCGCCGCTCTTTGCCTCTGACGCCACACACACGTGGAATTTTGCATGTCTGGTGACAGACGGTGGACGCACATTTGAGTGCAAGTCTCATCTCAGAATTTTGGCCATTTTTCCGGGGCAGAAGCACTGCTTTCTTTACTCCGTTCTCTCTGAACTAAGGTCTAGCCATCATCTAGACTGGAGCCTGCTAGAGCTCAGCCTTCCCTCTTCCCCTTCGGTGAGAGGCAAGCCTGCACTGCAAGGCTTCAAACCAAATAATTAGAAGGGCTGGGCTGGGGTTGGGGGTTGCAGGGCTGGACTCAAGGGAAAGAGCAGAAAGGAATCTTTGCCCGAAGGAAAATGTGAGATGTTCTAAAAATTTCAGGCCCAGCCTGCCGCTGTAGCCCTGTAATCCCAGCTCTCCGGGAGGCAGAGGCCAGAGGACAAAAAATCTGAACCCAGCCTGGGCAACTTAATGACTTCAAACTCTTCCTGGAAAACGAAAAGTAAAGAAACCTCGAGTTGTAGCTCCATGTGAAGATCCTGGGTTCAATCCCCAGTATCAAACAAAACAAAAAACCAAACCAAACAAAACCCAGAGGAGAAAAACCAATGCAGACTGACAGATTGCTGGGCTACGTCTAGACTCTGTGACTTGGGCTTTTATAAAATGCGTGGACCTCTTGAGATCCTATAATTTAACCTACAGAAAACACCTGTCATGCTGCCGCACTGCACTTTTCCCCGTGGGTCTCTAGCCTGGGAATTATTGGTTGATTAGTCCCTGTGCTAGGAAGGTTCACTAGAAGGTTCACTGCAGTGTGTGTGTGTGTGTGTGTGTGTGTGTGTGTGTGTGTGTATTAATGACCTATCGATCTTATCCAACAACGTATCCATGTTATCGATCCACCCATCGTCTATCTTACCTATGTAACCACAGTCTGCCTGCCATCTGTCATCATATCACCACCTACCTTCTGTCATCTATCTACGTCTGATCGATCCCTCTATCTACCCCATCACCCAGAAAACAAGACCTGAGCAGAAAGTAATCAGCTGTGAATGGTAGGCATCAGAAAGGCCAGCCCGGAGCAGTCCCCTCTTGCCTTCCTTGCCTTATAGAGGATCCACCAAGCAGGGAAGGGTGGGGTTTCCCGGGGGTGCTGCTTGGCAAGTGAGGATCAGACAGCAAAGGCAGGGGTGCTCCTGCTGAGGTGAGGGGTGAGAAAAACAGGCCAGGCAAGATGTTTGTCCTCAGGTCGGGGTGACTGTTTAAGACTTGAGAGATGGGGCCACTCAGGGAGCTGAGATGAGAGAATCATCAATTTGAGCTCAACCTGAGCAATTTAAGAACTTGTTTCAAAATTAAACCTAAAACAAAACAAAACAAAACAATACAATAAAAGGCTGGAGGTATAGCTTAGTGTGAGAGCCCTGGGTTCCACTTGGAGTAACACACACACACACACACACACACACAGATTTAGAATCGGGTGGACAAACATTTGGCTCTGTAGGCTGACTCAGACCTGTAGGCGGGGCTGCTTAGCAGGCAGAGCAGGATGCTGAATCTGAGGCCCAGGGTCAGGGGCCAAAGGCCAGGATGGTTCTGTCCCAAGCTCAGGAAGGGGCAGGTGGCAACACAGTGGATGTCATCTTGCACCTTCTTGAGGATGCAGGTAAAATGTCACTTGATGTTGGCAAGTGCTCAACACTGTCCCCTGGAGGCTGGGCCAGGCCCAAGGGACACAGATGACAGAGGGCGAGCTCAGATGCCCCACATTCAGTAACTCCCAAGCTTCTGGGAGGCTGGCGATGTTAGTTTTTATGTCACGTCTTTGCTTAACCTTCTTTGTTTTACCAGCTAATAACTCATTTTAGCTTCCTCCGTGCTACTCATGCGTCCTCAGGACCCATAAATTTAACTTTTTTATGAAAGGAAAAATATTTATGCTAAATTTTTATTTGTAAACACATCACATAAGTATTTGTGACATAAAAAGCAAAATTAATTTTCACAACCCTTAAGACAAAGTTTCTTACAGCCCTGAGTACAAACTGGCGTTTTACGAGTGTCATACTGGGGAGCAGTTGTCCTGTGTTTCCTGCTGGAGCATATAGTGTAGCTTTTGCTTTTGTCAGTGAGTTGTCTGGGCTCTACGCTAATAGGAATCTCCAGTCCCAGGATTTCTGCTATGAGTTTTTGTAGTTTTATGGGCACTTTTTTGTAGTCATTCTAGAATGCAGATTGAATTAATTGCATCCCAAGGGTTTTAATAAAATCAAAACATTTTGTTATTTCACCTCATTGTGTAAATGGCACCATAGATGGGAATTAACACTCACAACATTTAAAATGGCATAAAAAACTGCTGTTGGTTAATCGTTGGTTCTCCTTAACACTGACTATAAAACACATTTTTTTCACTTAAAGTGTCAACTCCAGATTGGTCATTATAAAAGCAAATAATTTCAAGCGTTTTGGTTTCTTTGTCAACAGCGTCGCTGGGGTGCATACTTGATATTAATATAACACTTTCACCTTCTCTTGGTATATAAGAAACTAATGTGCTGATAGCAGAAAATCTAAATACTGATGACTGAACGGTTCATTTTCTACTTGGTAAAAATTCAGGTGGTATAGCCCCGTTAGGGTCCATGTCTAGATGTCCCCCCGAAGCCTCATGCAGTCACGGATGCGGGCTTCTAGAGTTTTCAATTGATTCAGGATCCAGTGCTGGGACTATGAGTGTGAGTGCCACACCCGCCCAGGGGCGGGGAGTTTGCATACAGTGTAAGGGAGGGAAAGAGGCTGCTTGCAGGCCGCTCCCTCCATGTCCCCTTGTTGCTTTTGCTGTTTTCTGTTGCCCTCTGCCATGTGCCACCCTGCCATGGAGCCCGCAAGTATGGTCTGAAACTGATATAGGAAAATAAAAACGCCCGACCTGAACGATATCTGCGACGAGTTTGCGTTCTCTAAAATTGAAGAATGAATTTTAGGAACAAAGGAGGTTAAGAGCAGAATAGATTTATTGAGGGAAAGAAAGCTTCTGTCCAAGCGAGGGGGCCAGAAGGGGGCCGAGTGGGTTGCCAAGGACCCTGCCTTTTCTGGGGACTTTATGGGGCAAAACCACAAAGTGAGGCGGGTCCAAGATGGGGGGGGGGAATGGGAAATTACAGGGCGGGCATGAGGTGGGACAAAACTATGGTCAGCCAATAGGATTACAAGTGTAATTGTCCAGGTAAAATTGAGTAAACTGGGATCAAACTGTAGCAAGTGGACATGAATACAGAACAGGGGCTTTTCCTGTGGGAGGCAGGGCTAGTGACTTTTCCTGGCTTTTTGAAGGTGGTTGCTACCTATTTAGAATATCAATCCCTGATGTTCACACCTAGGGAAGCACATGGGTGCGTGTTTAGTCCTTTTTTCTGGAGGTCTGGCCCACAGGTATCTTCTGTAATCATTTATTTCTTTTTATGATTTTGTAAAAGATGAAATGCCTGGCTTAGTGTTATATTTTGATTTTGGGAATCACTGTTAATTGGTAACAACTGCAGAGTTTGATTATCAGCCTCAAGATAATGTTTCGTTTCCTGTAGTAGAATTGGTTAACTCAGTAGAAGCTTTTAAGGGAATATAACTCTTTTCCATCTTTGTATTAGTGTTTTCTGTACGTCTTCTGATATTTTCTTTATCAGCCATTTTTGTTTTAAGTTTCAGAAGTGTTGTCCCTTCTTGGACCTGGTCTTCAGACGTCATCACTCTTGAAATCTGATTTTCCTGTTTGCATATCAAAAGTGATTTTTTGTTTTAGCAGATATTCCTTGGATATTTGTCTTCTTTGCTCTTTGAACAAAGACTGGGCTGTCTGACCGCAGCTCCCGGGGCACACCCGGGGATGCCGAGCGGGCACCAACTCCCTCAGACCGCCATACCTACTCTCCACCCGGCCCACAGGTATCTTATCTTGTCTTTCAGGTTGGCTCTTCTTTGAGGGCCTGGCTCTGCCTAACTGCCTATAACATTTCTATCTGACTCAGCTGCCTGTAACAAAACCTCCACAAACTGTGAGCTAAACAAACCTTTCCTTCTTTAATTTGGATGTCGGGAATTTTGTCTCAGCAACAAGAGAAAAGTAACCAAGACAAGCCCTCTTATTTATTTATTTATTTTTACAAAGTGCCTCCATCAGTCAAGTTCTTTTTAAATTCATTAAGAAGTTCCATTGAGCTATACCAGCCGTCGCGGGTAGTATTTGAGTACCATCAATACATCCCACAAGTCTAAGAAAACCTCTTGTAGGATTTGGTAGGGCGGGTTTGCTCATAGCTGCTGTCTTTATATGAGCACCAGCACATATTTCTGCACGTAGCACATAATGAGTGTTAGTATCTGCTGCAATCTATGCTTCTATGCATATGTAGCTGGCTTCTTAGGTCTAAACGTTCTAAAACTGCACCTCCCTTGAAATGGAACTAGAATCTCATCTACAATTAGGTAAAAATCCAGGATAACTTGAGTTTGACCCGCTGACAAATTCAAATAAACTGGAGGCAACAGCTGACTTATTACCTTGACTCTCTCTTGTCTGCTTCTAGCACTAGCAAGTCTAAGATAGTACGCTACACATGAAAATCGAGCCAGGCTTGGAGTAGCATGGAAAAGGGGTCTTTCTGTCCCTTCTGTACCCGCGTTGAATGGGGACCTTTGCGGCCTGCCTTAGAAACAGAATAAACTCTACAGAAACTGAAGTTAGTGCTTTGACACAGGAAAGAAGGACCGCCTTTACTACCCACGAGTCCTCAGGACGCCAAAACCCCATTCCCCTAGAACCGCAGGCACAGTGCGTGGATCGAGTCCTCTGGTCCTGGAGCCTGGAAATGTTGAGTGAGTGACGCTGAGGCATCAGAGACGCAGCCCCACCCGCGGGAGCTGCTGTCCAGAAGAGACCCATCCTCTGGGGGTGCTGCTGACCCTGGCGGCACACAGCACCCTGGCAGGCCGCTGCCGCCTCCCTGCTGCTCCTCCATCTGGGCCTTGCTCGGGCTTCTAGCTCTTTCCAGGCCCAGGCTTGGACGCTGCTCCCCTCCACCAGAGAAAGCACGCTCCCCTAGTTACAGTGAGGACCTATTTAATACATACAGGCTTGTTGCACACTCCCATTTCCCAGGATCTGCTTCGCCACTGGCATTGCGCTGGATCAGGCAAACGCACGACACCATGCTATACACATGCGTGGAGGGACCACATTAAGGACAGCCTAGGAAGTGGCCTCTTCCTGGAGTAAGCCTTTGGACAGGAACTGTGTGCGTCCAGGACTTCCAAGGAAGCCAGTGCAGACAAAAGGCAGGGCTGCAGGGAGGCTGCCTCTCCTGGCCTATGCTTAAAGGACAGTAGGCAGGGCCTGTTTGCAGATTTTCTGTTGACTGTAAATCACCAACCCAAGCAGGGGAAATCCTGGCACAGGTCTGCTAGTTAAATTCCACCCTAAACAAAATTGATAGGCAGCTCTTTAGGTCTCAGCTAGAAACAGGTATTGCTATTAGAAATCAAGGAGCAGGAAGGAAGACAGAAAGGAAAAAGAAAGGCAAAGAAAGAATTGTGTCCTTACTGAGCAACCAAAATCTACTTCAGAACATCATGATTCTAGAGAAAGTGGCTTTACTGGAAAATTTTAAAAATCCAAGTCTTCTGGCAAGCTGAATTTGAAAGCAGCCATAAATCACACTGATGCAAATACCACCAGTGGTTTATGAAATGACCTAGGCCTGGCGGGCTCATCTGTGGAGCAGGAGGCTGTGACCTTCCTCAGCACCGTGACATAACGAGGATGGCTGTGGGCTGTTGTCTGGATTCAATATAATGATATCCATATAATCACCTACCAGGTTTTTTTGAAATTTGTTAGCTAGGGTGGAAGGTTTTAGAAATGCTCATACCACTGTTTAGTTTCGAGATGATTGATGTGATAAATTTAAGCTTTGCTTACATACCTCATTGGTGCCAAATTGGTTTTTAAAAACTTAGGCAATACCGTCTCAAGTTTAAAAGAGACAAATGCAGAGTATCAAGTAGCCAGCTGCAGAGACCTCAGTAATGGCGGGAATGATGAAATGCTGTTGACAGTATCCCGAACGCCTCAGACCTCCTGTGAGAAACTCATGAGCTCCGAGCTCATTTTCTCAGAGAGCGGCTGGATTTATAGTTTGTCCGCAACTCAGCCAGTCTTCGCAGATCCCGGAAAGTGCGCAGGGAGTAAGGGCGGGAGTGGACGTGTGAAGGGAAAGCAACGAGCGTCCTTCGGACATGGAATCCAGGGCCGTGAGCACCAGAGATGCGCAGCCAAGACAGTGTGCTGGGACTGAACTTTAAAATTAAAAAAATAGTTTTTTTCCTCCAGGAAGTTTAAACTCCTCTTTGGAAATCTAGTAATGGCCTTAAAGGTTTATGGAGGGAGAGAAAGGAAGAGGTTGAGCAAGAAGGAAGGTAGCATGAAGGAAGAAGAAACTCCTACAGTGACAGTCGTTTATGTAGGCCCCTTCCTGCGTTCCTCCCCTCCCCTCCCCTCCCTTCTCTCCCCTCTCTCTTCTGTTTATTCTTCGGCAGGTGGACACTCAACTGACCTCTAAAAAGAAGGGATAATACTTTGGTTTCTCTTCAGATCATATAAATCTTGCACCTTTTTCAAAAAGGAAGGGACACAAAACTTTTATTTTGGTTCTTTCTCTCTTTGTGTCATAAAATGAAGGAAGAAACCCCTTGAGATCTTGAGGTCATGATGAAATCTTGACACCAAGGTTTCCTTCCCTTCTTTTTTTGTACATTAACTTTCTTTCCCTGACATGGGTGTTTCTCAAGGCAGCCCAAGGCACCTCTTAGTATCTGCACACGCCTAGAAGAGCTCGTGTTGTCCTTTGGTGGCTACAGAAGGTTCCGTCCTACAGAGCTGGGCCTTGTGTGGCCCTCACATGGCCTCTGGCAAGTAAAATAATTCCTGCATCCACAAAATCAATCACTTTTTTATGAACACATAAGAATAACAAGTATCAATTTTATTCACAAATAAAAAAGTATAACAAAACTACTTATATAGGAAAATTCCAGTATGCAAAAAGTTATAATGAAATCTAAACTGATTCAAACTACCCGAAAGCAGTGATTCCCTTGTCGCTTTGATCTTCTTTTCCTGCACACACACGGCAGTGCTTAATCTAACAGTAGCATTAACACTTTCTCCAAAGCAGAAAAGTCTGTACATAAAAAATGTATTCCATATACAAAATGTTTTAAGAAAGCATGAGCTGATGTGGTTATTCTTGAAATCCCTGTGGCTTCTGCACCACGCCAGCCAGTGAGGATGGCCAGGCCGTGTATCACGCTGGGGGACTCCCCACATCGCAGTATAGCAGCAGAGCCGTGGTGATGTGCAGGCTCTTCCAATAATGGGAAATGCAAACTGGATTTTTTTCCCAAGTGTTTGCAAAGAATGTAAAACATAACATTTTTCTGTTTCTTCCTAGCGGTAAGATGTCTCTATCTTGATAAAAATAGCCGAGGATTTTTCAAATGCAGTATTCAAATGGAATCAGTTTTCAACCCTAAGCATTTCTGTGCTGATTAAAAGTGATGTTTCATGATTTGGGGCCGAACTCTCATTCCTGTCAATCTGACTTCCTTAGCAAGTGTGTCTTTGAAGTGACTCGGGGCCGTACATATGGAAGATATACTCAAGTTACACAAAGAAACACAACCCTGCCCACTTTGATCATCCTCATCTCTCTTGTCATAACAGAGGGGATCAGGCTGCAAACAATGACACACACCGGGGAAGCGCAGGAAAGCTGCTTAGGGAAACCCGGACTTGCATCGGCATAGACACCTTGTGGTCATTTCCTAAATACTTTACAGGATTCCTAAAGGCAGTTCTCATAAGAGTCGGTGACTAGCAAAGTTTAAGAATCAGTGCTGCATGCACAAAAGAAAGCAAGGAGGAAAGAAAGTCAGTCAATGATGACTGGGCAGTTGGACGGCATCAAAGGTTTGGGTTGCTCATTTCCTACTTCGGGCAAGAGGACCGAAGTCATGGGGAAGTACCTAGGCACAGGCAAACCACTACGGCCACATCAGCACTGAAAATTACGTGAAGAGAAATGGCCATGAGGAAGAAGGGGGCTCACCGAGTTTTACTAATCTTTACAAAGAGAAAATGTTGGGGTAGTAAGTGAGAAGATACAAATGGTGCAAGAAAAACAAATTAGTTTTAACTTTTGGTTTAAATGTCAGGCAAAAGACACTGATCTGGGCGGGGCAATCTGCATACAAATACCTCAGTGCCTCTCTAACACACGGGCACGTAGAGGTCTATTTATTTTTTCAGTGTCCACGTGACAGAATTAATAGCAAGTGGTTAAGAGACAAAGGCCAGATCTGTCCATCTAAGTTGGAATGGGAAAATAATTAAGTCCTGCTCAATTAAGCCTCCTCGAGGGCATAAAGATGAAGAACAAACTTGGCATCCCTAGCTCTGTGACTGGACTGGGCTCGCCTTCTGCTTGCCCTCCGACACACTGGAGCATCGACAGCAAGGCATGAAGACAGAGCACTGTAACAGGGGCACCGGACGCTTCCAACATCATCTGGCCCCAACAGAAGATTGTGTACAGAGAAATTCTACAGGATCAGAGGGAACTCTACTATGCCCTGTCAAACTACACCTTGCCGGTTCTCCTAAAACTAGCAAGAAGCACATACAAAATGTGTTTTTTCTTCTGTGTCTAATATCAAGTGTATTCTTACCAAAGACTAGTAGTAGAGGAACCTGATAAACTGAAATTTCTAAAGCCTTTAGTATTAGGTCCAATACAAATGAAAGGTCACTATATGTATAAATACTGCTTTTCTATGAAAGAAATCCTGTATCTTCTCTGCTCAGGCCCAGGGGCAGATGTAACCCATGTTCCACGTCCACTCCATTTTAACACATCTACACTAACCTGTGCAGTCCAAGTTCCAGGAGACGTGTTAGTGGTTTTTGAACTGGGGTGAAGGGCCACCCTTTCCAGACCACAGTGAGTAGCTCAGGTCCCTTTTCCTACCAGCACCAGTGGGTATCCATGAGACAGAGGCCAAGGTCAGAAGCACGGATTCTGGAAAAGAGCCGTTCTCCAAAACAGCTAATTCCTAGTTAGGTCTGTTGACCTCATCGACGAAGCACAAGACTGAGACAGGAAGGATGAAGTCGGTTCTAACCACCTAAGCTAATTAGCCTTGGATGATGACAAAGTGACCTTCCCCAATAGAAATACTCATTTTGAACCTATTTTACATAAAGAAAACAAGGTCAGAAGTCTGACGTGGACTTTTAGCAGGATTAACAGGCTATGTAAGATTATTTTTGGAAAGAAAATGTCAGTGAAAATCTACGCTCTGGGTTGCCAGTCTTGTAAAATCATGTTCACCAGGAAAATAGGCACAGATGTCCTGCTGTGCCTTGTTATGCGTTCATAACTGCAGTGCATCAGTCTTTGAAGTCGCTCTTGAATCCAAGAAGCTTCTCATTCAGGGAAGATGCCCAGGATTACCAGTCTGCCTGGAGTGTTTTCTTGCTTTTCACTGAGGTTTCAGCTTACAGCTAGCCTGGCTCAGAAGCAAGTGGTTGAAAGGCTTAAGGCTAAAGGCTTAAACTGCCATCAGTTTGGTTCAGATTTATTTTTCCCCCAGAAGCTTTGTAGGGTCCAGACCGCTCAGTCCGTGTAACAAGGGGTGCCCTTCCTGGCCCACACATTTCCACTGCAGGAAGACGATGGCCTTCAGGCTTCCTGAAACACCAACAGAAAGAAAGCTTCAAAAGAGTGCTTTACAAGTTAAAGCTGCACAATATAACTGTAAAAAGGTACTATACGTAAGTATTGTTAGGACTATCTGAGAATTTAATAACGACGGAGAAGAAGCTCATCTCGTGATATTCAAATATCTAAGCACCCACGCACTCTACTCTGAGAATAAAATGAAAGGTTTTGCAGTAAGTCCCAGTTGCTCAATATTTGCCAACATAAAAGATGAGAATATAAACTTTAGTGATCACAGTGAATTAATGAAAATTCTTTTGCTGATTATCGACCTCATTCAAACATTTCACACTTGTTTCTTCTCTGCTGGGCTCTTTAAAGCCTTTGCAGGTAATGACTGCAAGATCCTGCATGCCTTTCTCTCAAAGAACAAAGATGATAATGAACAGTGTCATTCTTTACCCGCCAACTTTGCTTTTGCATTTACCGTTACTGAAGGGCATTTAGTAGTTTGGGGATGAGATTTCTCTTAGAATGATCTCCATGGAATAAAGAATCTTCCTAGGACAAATATCCTCTGCACAGTGGAACTACGTGACCTGTGCTTCTTACAAAGGGCACTGACTTCACTTCAGGAAGGGACAAGGCGACAACCAGCGGACCACCACTGGGAAGGAGGCAGTGTCCCGGGTGCAGCAAGAGATACAGGTGGGGCCAGAGAGAGCACAGTGCTAATCTCATCAACAGGTTAATCGAGGGACGGTCAGCCAGCCGAATGGGCTGGTAGGAGGGGCCTTGTGAGAGGAACTGGGCCACAGGGGCGTGACTGTGCAGGTGCATCTCCCCCCACCCCCTGCCCTGAGGTGAGCAGGGCCTCTGCGTGGCAGCCAGCCAACCTTGGACTGAAACTTCTCAATGTGTGAGCCGAGCAACGCTTTCTTCCTGCAAGTTGTGTCTGCTGAGAATTTCGCTCCGGCCAATAAAGGCGACTAAAATACTAAAAGCTCCCTTTCGTGGGTTAATCACCTACTAACTTATTCACTGCTAACAGGCACCAGTGGCGGAGATACATTTATGGAAAAAAATTCTTTCTAGGTCTAAAGGTCTTCCCTAGAAATAAAAGTTTCTGAAGTCCTTTTAAATGATGGGAGATGGTTTTTATCAAATATGTTGATCAACTGGTATGATAATAACCACATTAGCCCCTGTGGTGAAAGGCAAATTAACCTCATTTTGTCAGTATGAAAAAAATAGAGGTTTTAATAGATTGGAAAACTAGAACCCAGCTCTCTCATATCCTAAAATAATTCTTTTTCTTTATGTTGACATTTAAAATAATGGCTAGAAAAATAATGTTAAGAAACACTTTTCCTCTAAACAGGCTGGCTTAGTTCTCCCAAATATCCCTACAAATGGTGGCCCGGATACCTCAGTCCCGCCTCTCCTGGAAGACTGTACAGGTAAACGTTGATTACGATTCAGCTATGCAGACTAAAGAAGGGTCTCAGCTATTCGCTTTTTCCTGGACCTTAAGTGTCTTAATCAGACTCTGGGTGGTCTTAAGTCACTCACAGAAAAATTTGTGTGTAAAAACCAGTTTTGGGAAACAAAAAATCATGCATTTTAAATCACAGCCTCATACCAAGTAAAGATAAGTGCTGTTTTGGGTTTAGCTGTCCCTTACACATCCCCAAACAAACACAGCATCTTCCTGAATTCTGAGTGAGGCCACGTTATGGAGCCAGGTTAACTAAATCTGGACTTACGGGATGGACAGAGTTAGTGAGAAGCTTGCTGCTGAAGTGTAATTCTTTATAAGAAGTAAACGTGCTCTCTACCTTGAAAGTGAGTCATGGGAAAATGTGAATTGCTTTTAGAATTTAGTAGTCTGAACACCCAAAAACTTCTTAAGTTAAGCACTTGGCTGACTCTTGAAATAAGGAAGAGCCCCAAGCCCTCAGAGGTCTGGAGCTGTGACTGCCTCCTACTTTCCTTTGAAGACTGAAGTTAGTTTATTACATTTTATAGGTTTAGTAGGTGTAACTGAGGAGAAAGGAGAAAGTGCTTTTCCGAATCTGGAAAAGATTATCTCTGAAAATGGGCTCAGGGTTAGGGAGGAAGCTCGGTAGTACAGCACTTGGTTAGCAGCATGAGGTCCTGGGTTGGTTCCAACCCCAGCAACACACACACACACACACACACACACGCACACATACCTCAAAATATTAGTGTTTTTCACTGTAAAGGAAAAATACAAATGCTTTACCCTGTAATAGTTCCCTTCTGGACTGAGAATTTCAACCTTAGATTCGAGTTACTGAATAATTACAGGATAACACATCTTGAAAAGCTAATTAAAACCTGTCATTAATAAATTACATTGTACAAACTTGAAATAACGTTTTCTCATTAGATTCACTTTACATGTAATTGCAACTTTTCTCATAATGATTTGTGTCAAAAATACCTTTATGTAGATCATGACAATTATCATAGGCTGTCTTTGAAAAGAAAAAATATGCCATCTTTGCCAATCCTAGGTACTAAAATATGCTTCTCAAATCCCGCATGCACCTATGACAGTAGTGATTAGAAGCCCTTCTTTGTTCCTCTAACAACTCAAAGACAAATAGGTGGACAGTGAACTTGCTCTGATAAGAATGGGTGTCCTGACGTCTTACTGTTTAATCTTACCAACTGATACCACAAACTGGGGATGAGCTGCAAAACTGAGGTGAATAGCAATTCTCTTTCCCAAAAGAACTTTGCAAAGCTGCTGTTCGTCGTCTGGAGACGGGATCACTTTGTTCCTCAGGACCTCCCTGACGGCGCACACACCCAGGATGCACACACTGGCTCACTTTGGGTAGCTGGCAAGGCCTCCAGCTCCTGTTTGCCGAGGGGGTGGGGCTCGCGTACATGCTCTGTTGTATCCCGCTTGGCCAGGACACAGCTGCTTGTGGCTGCCGGGCCTTCTCAGCCCCTAAATTTGGGGGGCGTGGTCTGTTCTTTAGACTTGCACCTAGCCAGGAAAATTCCCGAGCCTTTTCTCACTTGTGATCTTGAACATTACACAGAATGGAATGGCTCAAAAGGATAAAATTCTGTAAATAATCTTCTTTAGCCACAAGCAGAGCTCATATGTATATAGTTTATGTTTTTTAAACTGCACAATTTTATTTCCCTTCATTTACCTCCTTGTAGATCCCTCATTTTGAGGCCAAAATTATATTTTTCTTTTCCCCCAAATCCAACAAATTTTTTCTCTGTAGAGTTTTCTATAAGATTTGTAGAAAAGGTCCACGTAGCTAGAAAAGCATGGCAGATTCAGGTGAACATGTAGCGTAGGTGCTGACGTGTACACCCAGAGGCCTGTCTGGTGGACACGCTGACTTCAGCTGCTTCTGATATAATCAGGTGAGGCCATGCTCTGAGCACGTGCAGTGCATGGTCAGCACTTACTCTCCTCGGCCCCTACCCCAGCCTGACTTTCAGGTCTCCTTCCTGCTAGGATCTTAGGGTGCGTGTGGCCCCAGATCACAATCATCCATCAATTTCCAAGCAAACTGACCAATCAGTCAAAGCAAATCACTGCAGAAAACAACTGCACAAGAGGAACGAGGGAAAGAGTTTTAGGACACTCAGTGTCTGATTAACTTGACAGTGAATGAAATTCGGGGCCTAAGAATATCACACACACAAAAGAACAAGACTGGGATTGTTGGATGCTCCCATATCTGAGTCACATCTGTCAATCAGGGAAGGAGGCTGTGCTGAGCAGTTAGATTTTTTAAGAAGAAAGGACGGATGCGGCCAACTTGTATAGTCTTCTAGATTAGCTCCGTTAGTTAAAAGAAAAGATCTTGAAATTTATTTCACAACATATTTTTCTAAAGTGTCCAAGAGAAAAAGCCTGACCACCCCTTTTGTTGCGGTGGGGACAGAAGCCAGGACTTGGCATGCCAGTGAAGCACTCTACCACTGGGTTTCCTCCAGCCAAGTGCCCTACGTTCACATGGGATCGGACCTCTATTCCTCGGGCACCACAAGTCAGTGCCCTGCAAAATCGTGCTGAAACGAGGCACGGCCTTACCTGGAGGGACGGGGCTGGGCTCACGGGCTCCGCGGCCTCTGGATCTAGCTGGTTTCTCGGGGGCAGTGCATCTGGACCCGGTGTGGGCCCTGTCTCTGTGTTGCTATGTCGAGATAAGTCAGCAGTCTCTGTGACGTTTGCGGCGCAAGCTTGAACTAAAATACCTCCACAGACCAAATCCTGGCTACTGTTTGAATCCAAAGAAGCTGAGCTCTCGTTTTCTGGACCAAGAGAATTAGTATCTTCTCCAGTGAGTTCAGGATACGAGTCATAGAAAGAGATGTCGTCACCACCCATGGGGCTTTGCATCAGAGGACAGGCATCGGAAAACTCACCACAGACGGAGCGAGACAGGGATGCGAAGAAGGCCGGCACCGTCCCCTCAGCTGAAGCTGTGTTTCTGAGCACACATCCAAGAGGTGTTTCACTGTGACAAATAACAATACCAAGCAGCACTTCTGCGATAACGTTAAGTCTTTGAGAGGAAATAGCAATCTATGAAGTCAGAATTCTGGTGGCTGCTGTTATTATAAACTTGCCCAAGTACAGTGAATCCAACTACTCTATTTGCTTTAAAACTGACTTCTCCACCTATTTTTCATTAATATTCTTTATCCAGTGTCTGACCCACGGACACCTCCAGTTTCTTAGGTCTTAGCTGAGGTTTCTTCTCTGTTGTTTAAAAATTCTAGACTGGTATGTCACTAGTACACAACACGTTAACCACTGTTTACAGATGGCAGAGGGGTCACGGATACAAGGTAGAAATAATATCAGTGGAAAGAAAAGTAAAAAACATGTTGCACTGGAGGCTAACAACTTTGAGAGGCCTATCTAATTCTCGTGCAAAGAATCGCTCCCATTCAACATACAGAATGCCATTTGTGACATTTAAAAAGAGATGTTCCCACAGTTCACATGAAAACTGATATGTCAGCAGAAGGCGTACTTGCAGCAGAGGATATGAAATTCTGATGAAAAGTGCCCCGTTACCTTTCCTGAAGGGTGGCCACAGAGTGCACCGCACAGCCTAGCGCTGACCGGTCGGTGCCGCAGGCCCTCTCACAGCACAGGGACGGGATCAGGTGGACAGGCCCTGTGGAGCAGGCAGAGTGTGAGGCACAGTGCTCTCCTGTGGGAGCTTTAGTTCCAGCCCCACCCTGCTCTTTTGGGAAGCGTGGCTACTTACCGTAGGTCTGGGCTGCATCCTGGTGGCACTGGCAACAGGCCCTGTGAGTGTATTCACTGAGCCGAGGTCTGTCAAAACACGACAGCTCAGAACCACTGTACTGGATGTCCTGCGATCTCAGGGACCCTAGAGGCGTGGATAAGAGTTCTGTCAGGGAACACAATTTCCTGTCTGAAGCAGCTGCACTGACACTGTAATGAAGGCTGGTACTATTCTAGCTTTCTGTCGTTCGTTTTTTTTTATTTATTTGAGACAGAGTCTTATTCTGTAATTCAGGCTGGCCTTGAGCTCACAGCAATCTTCCTATCTCAGCCTCCCAAGTGCTGGGATTAGCGGCGTACACCACCATGCCTGACGAAAAGCCAATTTTTGCTTTCAGGTACTTCTTGAGCCACAGTAGTGTTATATCCCACTACACCTATTATAGCTGGCAGGTGTTGCGCTTAATCCATCCAGCCCAGGGAGCAGCCTTGCTTCGCTTTAGCACGCTCACAGCATGTCCATGGGGCTGCTGCTGGGCAGAGTCATAAAGCACAGAGCCTACTTTACAGCGCCCGTGGGGGATCTCAGGTGGTTCACTGAGCCCTGTATTGCACACGTGAACCAGAGCGGCTGTGTGGGTTTCTTTTCCCCACACCATGTGCAGTACAAGATTGTTCAGTTGACTGTTCAAGTTGATTGTACAAGATTGTTCAGTACAAAATTGTAAGTTGCAGACTGTCTGAAATTCTTCTTACTGGGAAGCCCAAATTCTTCTTACTGGGAAGCCCAAATGTGGTTAAGTCATGCCAGCTTTATTACTAGAATTTAGGGTGATTTTAATTTTGCCTCCTTGTAAGGGGCTGTCACAGCCTGGCTGGGGCCCGGTGCAGGCGCCTTCCCGTGAAGCCCCAGTGGCCCTCCACCCTCAAGTGGCGCTGACACCTGCCCAAGTCTCCCAAGCACACTCCAGTGACAGCAACAGTGAACGCCCTTCACCCAAACAGGGAGAAACACACAGCACCAGAAACTCACAGCCGGGTTTCTTCTCCATGAACTGTCTCTTACAGTAGATGGCACAGAGGATGAGGAGGGCCAGCAGCACGGTGGCCAGGGCACTGCAGATGACCGCGGCCAGGGCCGTGTCCCGAGGGCTGGAGGCTGTGGATGCAATCTTCACAAGGTTGACCTTGCTGGTGCCTAGAAATGGCAGGAATGGGGTTGGCATACGCGGAATGTCCCAGGGCATGCGGCACTCCCCGGGTTCATGGCATCTCAGGCAACAGCCTTCCTGGGACAGAGATAAAACCAGCGCAGGAGTCTAGAACACGACCAAATGTTCTTTCCTCCTTGGAGATTTCTTTCACATTACATCTATGTCCTGCACCCCAAAATGTGTGGGCGGTCCCTCCCTTACACTCCCACAGTGTGCACACACACAGTGCTCTGTGCACTCTGAGGCAGAAATCTGCCTTCAGTCCTCTAGATAAGAAGGGTGGGCTCTGTGGTCTTGACTGCTGGGTCCCCACAGCTCGCGGTGCTGGGCATGAACTGGTTTTGGAGTGAAGGAAATTATCTTCCCGCACTCTGAAGACTCACTGCACAGACTGAGGACAGACGGGGGAAGAAAGCAGGTATGTGTGTTTCTGCACACAGGTGCAGGGCCCAGCACCCCACAGGCCAGGTGCTTACGCGCCCCTTTCCATGGGGGTGGCGAGGTGGGGGGCAGGATACATCTGTGAGTACTAAATGATGATTCAGGGATGACGAACCTGGAGACCAGGTACTGGCTGGTGAACAAGTCTCTTCAGGAACTGAATGGGATCCAAATGCAGAACAGTCTCTCTTGACAAAGACTGTCCAGGCATAGGGGCATTTCTCAGTCCCTATTTCTGCAACAGGAGTTTCATCTTTACTGCTTAATAAAATCTCAGGGAGGGGATCTAAGCCCATCATGCTCCCCTGGGTGCACCAGTCTTTAAGTGGACAAGGGAACTTCAGGGAAGCTCTTTCCCAGCACAGACTGACACCTGGGAGCCTGCGATTAAACACAGTGAGCATACCAGGGTCCTGCACTTGGGGGGCTGTTTCTGGACTCCATCAGTAGGCATTTAATGTTTCTTATTTAACTGGAATTGGGCTATTTTCAGGAAGACGTAATAAACATATTCACATATAATTTTAAATTGTCCAGAAAGCACATTTTAAAGTTTTAAAAAGGCAAAATTAATTTTATAGTTTACTTGACCAATATTTCAACATGTGTTCAGTATGAAGTTTTAGTGACATCTTTTGTATTCTGTATTTTCTACAAAAATCTCAAAATCTGGTGTGATCTTGCAGGGCAGCCCATCTCATTGCGAGGGCTCAGCAGACATGTGCGGCTGATTGGGGGGGGGCCCTACCCACACAACGAGTGTGGAGGGAAGGAACAGGGTCAAATCAGCATCAGACCTGAGAAAGTCAAGTCACTGTCATTCAGTGCTAGACTGACAGATATGCTTAAAAAGAGGAAAACTTACACTTAACTTTCAAATCTATATAGCTGGGGCCTCAACTCAGTTTGTGAGAGGGAAAAAGCCCATTTTCTTATAATTCTATCTGACTTGAGCAGTGAAGAAAGGGTAGGGGTGAGGTTTGCATCCGACATACCGAGTGGCTTCTGTGCTGCTGCATCTGGGCCAGGTGAGATACTCCTGCGAACTCCTCGGAAAGGGGCTTCTCCGCTACAGACTAGAGAGTACTATCTTGCTGACCTGTCACTATGGCAAGGCGCCTTGCTAAAGACTCATCCCGCCCCCACACACTGCCTAACTTCCCTCCCTGCTGCTCACTGAGCATGTGGAATTTTCACAGGAAATCTTACCCGCAGCTCTTTAGAACTCTGAAGAACAGGAAGTAGAGACATTCACATGCTTTAGAAACTTCTTGCTTTTCCTGATTACAAAGGCATCTCTTACCCTAGCCAGTCAAGTTATCAGATTCCACCTCACCCTTAGCAATGCCCTGTGGCAATTACTTCAGAGTGAGGACTGTTTTCTTAGTTTAAATTTTACATACATTATATTGTACACACACACACACGCACGCACACACACACAGAGGAATGATTTTATACTACACATCTCCATGGGAGTTCCGCTCCACTGAGCAATCACACACCATGTGTCTGGGACGAGCGCGGCACCCCACAAGGCATTAGGTAACCTGAAGGAGACTGAACAAAGAAAACGAAGTCCCAGCAAAGTTTAGCAAGTGTTTTTCTAAACTCCAAGGTGACCCTCTTTGGAGTGTGACTGAGATAAAAATCTGCATCTCACTCTTGAAGGAGCCTGTGAGTGCAGCTGAAGCAAGGTGGGATACACATATATTACAGGGCTGTTCAGTGGGTAAAGACAAGAGGACACCCAGGGGCTGCGAATCAGGAACGCACCGGCGGGCCAGAGGGGCAGCAGGCAGAGAATACGGCTAACTTACCACGAGTGCCCAGAGACGCTAACAAAAGGGAGGACATCCGGCCAACCAGTCAATTACATCGATAGATATTTTCCCACATAAAATGATGACTAGGTGATTAGGTCTAGATCTGAGCCCAGGTTTTAGAGTTTGACTCTAAAACTTACATTTTTTTAAAAAAAATTATACTATATCCTTGAGAACCATTTGGATTATTGGTTCAAATCTGTACAGGCAAGTAAATTCTAGTTAGTCTGCTAGCACATGCAACATGGTGTGACCTAACTTAAAACACCATGGTGGCTTCACAAATTTAACTGGTTTTATCTTTAAGATTAAAGAGGCTACTGTACTTTACTACAGTGAAAAACAAAATGTGACTTTTGAACTTTATTTTTAAAATGCTATTTTTAAAATCTCTGTGACGTAATTAGATGTGTTGAATAAATATGGTAGGGAAGAGCAAATCATAGATTAAACGCTCCGCTCGGGTTTCCGCTTTGAAGATTTACCAACGCCTGATTCTTCACCAGGGTGTTTAGCAGAGGAAAACAACATGTCTGGCCCCCTGCTGTGCCACATGTCACTGTGGAAACTGCAACATAATCAGAAACGTAAGCATTTGTATTTGCTGATGACTACGGTTTGGCACATGCAATTCAATTAACAGTTAGTTCTGGAATATAAGCATACAGTTTAGACATTTAAAAATATTTCTCGGTAAAATATTTTGCCTTTGAGTTCCAAGTAAACTACAATTCAAAAGGCCACTGCTTTCTGTACTCTCCCGCAACTACCAACCCAAGCCCAAACTGAATAAGGATTTAACGAAATTAAAACCCAATGAGAAGTCTATTTCTAGCCATATTGCTTTAATTAAAAAATTATTAACAGAGAGCTCTCTGCCATCTCAACTGTGGCAAGGACACAGTTCTGGTACAGGCTTTATCTTGTTCATCTAAACTAGTTAAACGAAAATATCTACGGTAACATTCAACATATGAATTCCAGATATACCACGAAGGAGTCTGCCGATAACAAAACGGTCAGATGTTGTATCCACTTTGTACCAAGCATGCTGATACTGGATCAGTGTTCAGCTCTCAGGTTTTCTTCAGTGCAGACCTAGATCTGAGTGCTTTCTTTGTCAATAATGGATAGACATATTATTTCAAAGTGAGATTTTTCTGGTTTCTCTTCCATCTATTAAACGCTCTTCCAGCTATAGCTTATCTCTTTTTAAAAGCTTGACTGATTTTCTTACTGTGATAAGGTGCACATAAGATTTACCATTAGAGATGCCGAGTGGATTCACAATATTGTGCCAATATCATCCTTAATTCCACAACATTTTCATCAGGCCCTAGGAAAGACCAAAGTCTCACCTTCCCCTGGCGAGCACTGGTCCGTCTCTGTGATTTCCTGATTCTGCAGATTTCATGTAAGTGGAATCATATAACGCCATGTGGCTTTCTGTGTCCGGTTTCTACCATTTAGCACGTTTTCAAGGTTCATCCGTTGTGCAGAATGCATTACAACTTCACTTCTCTTCATGGCTGAATACTGTTCTATCATACAGACACGCTACATTGCGCTTATCTATTTTCAGATGATAAATGGTTGTCCCCCTCGCAGTTTTGCTATGGTAAAGAACGGTACTATGAACACGCAACATGTACAAGCTTTTTTCTACACGTAACATCTCCCCAGGAAGGTGCAGAATTGTCCCACCTCTATCAAAACGATTTGTCATTGCCATCACACTAAAGCTTGAGGTAGCTAATAAGCAAGTCGGGAGGAGTTACTGAGCAAGACCCAGGAGAAGGGGCGAAGCAGATGGTGCCAGAGGACCTGGGCAGGGTTGGTTCATGCAGGGATTTACAAACCATCCTGTGAGTTACAGGAAGCATGCAGTATCAGAGCGGACATTCTTCTCAAGTGCACATAGAAAGAACACTCTCCAAGACACAGACTGTAAGAAAGGTCATAAAATAAGCTTCAGTGGGTCTGAAGATATTGAAATCCTAAGTATCTTTTCCAATTATAGTAGAGTAAAACCGGAAATCAACAAGAGAAAGAAAGCTGGAAAACTTACAAATATTTGGGAATCAAACAACACCCTCCCAGATAACCAATGGGACAAAGAAAAAAATCAGAAAAGAAATTGGAAGAGACTTGGAGACGTATGAAAATGAGAACACCACATGCCCAAACTTCTGAGACACAGCACAAGCAGTCATTTCTTAGGGAGGATTGTAGAGCAGCAAACGCCTACACTGGAAAAGGAGACCTAAGGTAATAACCCAGCCTGCTACTTGAAAGCATTGCGCAAGAAGAGAACACTGAACCAAAAGTGCAGCAGATGGTAGGAAATACAGATTAGAGCAGAGATCAGTGAAACAGAAAACACAATAAACCAAAACCAAAAGTTGGTTCTTTGGAAAGATTGACAAAATCAATACAACCTGGACTAAGAAAACAGAGAAGACTCAAATTACTAAAGTTAGAAATGCAGGAGAGAATATGACCACTCATGACTGTCTGAGAACACTGAACAGTTGTATGGCAGCAAATCAGACAGTGTAGATGAAATGGACAAATCCCTAGAAACATATAAACCGACAACAATGACATAAGAAGTAGTAGAAAAGAGGACCAGACCTATAACAAATGAGATGACGGAATCAGTAAGCAACTGCCTCCCAAGAGAGAAAACCTAAGGAATGGAAAGGCTCACTGATGGACTGTACCCAATGTTTGCAGAAGAGTTAGAGACCAATCCTTCTCAAACCTTCCTCAGAAATTACACAAAGGACACTTCTTAATTCATTCCATAAGGGCAGCATTACCCCATACCAATGCTAGACACAAACATGACAAGGGGAAAAATGTACATATCAAGATCTCTCATAAAAAGAAGAAAATTCCTTCACAAACCAATTTGAGCAGCATATTAAAGGATCATACTCATGACCAACTTTCTCAGGTAATAGTAGTTAATCCTACAAAAATCCATCAATAGACTAGATAATAATAAAACAAAAGAGAAACACTAGATGACCATCTTAGTTATGCTTAAAAAAGCATTTGACAAAATCTAGCACTTTTTAAAGACAAAGATATTCAAACTAGAAAGAAGAGTGAGATTTCTCTGCATGACAGAGGTCACATATGGAAAACTCATAGCTAGTATCATATTCAGTGGTAAAAGCCTGAATGTTTCCCCTAAAACCAAGAGGACAAGAATGACACCCCAGTTTTTAACCATTTCTATTCACTACAGTGCTAGAAGTTCTGCAAAGAGCAATTAGTCAAGAAAAAGTAATGAGAGGTTTGAAATTGGAAATGAAGAGTAAAACTATTTCTGTTTGCAGATGATAGATCTTATAAGTAGAAGACCATAGGGTGTCATCAAAAAACCATTAGAAAGAATAAAGGAATTCAACAAAGTTTCGGGATACAAATAGACACACAAGTTCTTGATATTTACATACTAGCAACGAATCCAAAAAGAAAATTAAGAAAATAATCCTAACCTACAAAATCATCAAAAAGACTAAAATACTTATGCATAAATTTAACAAAGAAGGTGCAATACTTGTACAGTGGAAGCTATAAAATATTGTTAAAAGAAACTTTAAAAGACCAAAATAAATGGAAAGACATCCAACGTTCATCATTTGGAAGACAGTATCATTCAGATGCCAGCGCTACTCAGATTTCATTCAATCCATTTTAAATTCAATAGTGTTCTTTGCAGAGATGGAAGAACCTGGTGTACAATTCATAAGGCATTTCCACTAGCCCTGATATAGCCAAACAATCTTTGAGAAACACATCTGGCAGACACACCCTTCCCTGTGGTTACTGCAAAAGCTGTAACAATCAAAAAGCATAGGCCAGGGAAAAAGTCTGTACAGACCATGGGACAGAAGTGACGGCCCAGAAAAAAACCCCATACGTTTATGATCAAATGCTTTTTGACGAAAGAATTGTCAAGAGTGGTGCTGGGAAAACTGGATTACATCTGCAAAAGAATGAAATTTGGTACTACCTCAGACCACATTTAAAAGCAAGTAAAAAATGGATCAGAAACCTCAATTTAAGAGCTAGGAATAAAATTCTCAGAAGAAGTAGAGGAAAACTCTTCATAAGCTTGGTTGGAATGATTCCTAAATACACACCAAAAGCACAGGCAACAAAAGAAAAAATGGATACACCAGCCTTTATAAACACTGAAAACTTTGTGCTGGAAAGGACACCAGTAAGGACATGAAAGAACAACTCACAGAGTGGGGATTTATTTGTGAGTCACATATTGGTAAGAGTTTAATACTCAGAATATTTATAAAGAATTCCTACAACTAAAAAGACAGAAACAGCCCAGTTAAAAAATTTGCAAAATACTCAGACATTTCTCCAAAGAAGTTATACAAATGGTGAATAGACACAGGAAAACAATGTTCAACCATCATTCATTAGAGAAATTCAAATCAAAGCCACAGTGAAACAGCACAGCTACCGGGATGACAATGATTTTGAAAACAGTGTTGATGGAGGTGCAGAAAAACTGGCATTCTCCATCGACTACTGGTGGGAATGTAAAGTGGTGCTGTGTTGTCAGATTTAGGAGTTCCTCAAAAAGTCAAAGTGACCATGAGAGTCAGCAATTTCCCACATAGGTACATCCCTTAAAGGGTGGGAAACAGACTCAAGCAAATGCTTGTACAAATGCTCAGAGCACACAATGGCCAAAGGTAGAAGAAACCTAATTACTGGCTATCAGCAGATGACCAGGTAACAAAATGTGGGTTATCCCTACAGTGGAGCAGTAGTCAGGCTTGAAAATGAAAGAAAACTTGAGAAATGACAAACAGAAAAGCACCAATACCGCATGATTCCACTTACATGAAACGCAGAGCAGGCAAATTTGCACAACAAAAAGTGGGTTAGAAGATACGGGGGGGGGGGGGGGCGCACAGGGGGAGCCTGCATTACGGCTCAGTGGGCACGGCTCCTGTTTGAGTGATGAACGTGTAATAAACCTAGTTACGATGGCTGCATACCACTGTGAATGTGCTCAACCCCCCTGAGCCTGATGCTTACAAAAGGCTGAAGTGGCAAATTTTATATTACATTTATTCTGCTATAATAAAAAACGGTTGCTAGGAAGTGCCCAGAGGTTTCAGGGGTGGAAGGCAAAGTGCTCTGACCCACACTTTTGTTTTTGGTTTTGTTTATTTTTTGAGACAGGGTCTCACTATGCAGTTCAGGCTGGCCTGGAGCTCGAAAGGATACTCCTGCCTCTGCCTCCCGTGTGCTGGGATTACAGGTGTGCGCCACCACTCCTGGCTTCGGACCTATACTTCAGAAAGACTCCTGCAGCAGCACGGAGAGCACAAGAGGGGTGCTATGGTGGGAGGGAGCTGTGCTGCTCCAGGCGGCCGTGAGGACGGTGCAGGTTAGGGTCACAGTCATAGAGATGCTGTCCAGTGGCTCCACTCGAGGATCTGAGTCAGAGCCCCTGGTGCCCACTGGCTGGCTGGGAGGTAGGGCCAGGAACGGATGAAAAAAGGGTGGTGTTTCCACCCAACAGAGTGCCCGCAGCCCTAAAGAGGGACCGGCTTGAGTCATCTGTGGGAATGTGGAGGCACCTTGTGACCATAAAGTTAAGTGAAATAAGTCAGACACACAAACTGAGAAGCCCAAAGTACAAATAAAGGGCAAAATAAAAGGCACATGATAGGAAACAGGAGTTTCCTGCAAAAGCCGGAGATCGGAGATGAAGGAAGGAAAGGGACACTGTAGGTACGTGGGCCAACTCCCAGTGAGCAATGTGATCACTCTACCACAAACACACGTTAACAAAAATAAAATAAACTTCACAAGGAACGAAAGAATCCAGGGCGCCGCGTGGGTTCGGGAGCCACCACGTGAACTATGGCGATGTTTAGAATGTACGGGTGTGGTGACCACTTGGGTGACGCTGGATTTGGTGGGGTGGGGAAGGAGGAAGAAGTTTTGTTTGGAAAGCCGGGCTGAGGTAACCTCCACTCTTCTGTGTGGCTGCTCAAGGCAGGGCCGCAAGGGCCTCACTGAAGACACGTGTGAAAGGCAGCAATGTGCGAGTAGTAGCCGGAGCCCGAGGGCTGGTAGAATCCCCTACAAGCATAGCATAGATAAAGAAGATTACCCAGTACAGGACCCAGGTCTGCTCTGAAATTGGAAAAATCAGATAGAAGAGGAGCCATGCTTGAGATGAGGGAAGAATAAACAGGTACAGTATCAAAGAAGCCTGAAAGCATATTTCCAAAAGAAGTCGCTCAGAGCTTAACTGGATGCATTTGTCTGATTCTTAAGTAACTGGGACGCATCGGGGTGTTTTATTTTGGAGAACCATTGCAGAAAGAAAATTGCAGCTTTATGGAAAACAGTTAATGTATGATTTGACAAAAACCCACCACCTTGCACATGGGACTGCTTACAAACCGAGTACTAATCTAAACTAAAATGAAACCAGCATGTGCTTCGGAAACCTGGTGTCACAAAATAAAATAAGAAGGGGAAAGCTCAGGAGAAATTTATAACAAACAGTAATCACAATCCATTAGTACACATGATTATTTAAATTAAGAAGACATTACTTTTCAAATGAGTAATAATGGAAGGACTATTCAGGACTTGACATCTTTTTCTGAAGGAATTACGCTTCCTTCTGAAGCTCCTCCCAAATGCGGGTATGTGTGTCTTTGGCTTCTTCCCGTTCGCCAGCGCCCAACACGGCGAGCCTGTCTCCTCGCACCTGCTCCTCCGCAAGCAGCAGTTGCGTAGAACGGGGCAAGGCCATCCTGTGTGACCACTCTTGGAGGGCTGAGCTTCCACATCAGCGCCTGCTCTTCTACACTGCTTTTCGTTTCTGGACCAAGCACAAATCACAAGCACCACAACCACGTGAGCGCTGCGCTCCCCACCTGTAACAGTTGTTCATAAACACAGAACTTTGGAGTTGGATTCTCTTTCTTAGTCCCTCAAGAGGTGCTGCTGGAATTAGCAGCCCCTTCCTGCTTTCCATGCAAGAGAGCTGAGGTGGAACCCCAGGTGGCCCCACGCTGTCTTCCTTCTACTGCTAATACAATGGTTCATCACTGTTATTATGAGCAGACCCACCCCTAGGAAGTGCAGTTCTGTATTCCTATTTCTGCTTGTATTTTGCACTAAGATGTGTCTAAGGGCACAGTGCCAGTGTCAGTAGCGTGAAAGGTAAAAGCTGACAGGATATTCCTGCACAGAAAGAACCCACTGTACAGTGTAATGGCAAAGCAGCTCTTTACTGAGGCATGATGGGATGGGCTATTTATTTAGTTTTTATTTCTGACTGACAAAAAATAATTGCACATATTACAGGACATAAGGTGATGCTTCAACGCATATTCTTCTTAGGCAGCTTTTTATAGCTGTGACAAAATACATGAGAAACACCAGGGAAGAATGCTTTCCTTCGGCCCACAGTTACGGGGCCGCAGTCCACGGTCGGCTCCCTCCATTGCTTTGGGCCTTTGGTGAGGCGGAGATGCCACGGCAGGAGAAGCAAACCTGCTCACTTCCTGGCAGCCAGGCAGCAGAGAGGATGGAGCCAGAGACCAGACACCACCTGCCAGGGCGCCCCCCAGTGACCCGTTTCCTCCAGCTGGGACCTGCCTCTGTGTGCCGTCCCCCTAGGAACCCATTGATGGGTTAACCCACTGCCAAGGTTAGTGCCTTTACAACCCAGCACTTTCCCAAGCACCTCTTAGTCGAGTCTAGATGGCGACCAAGACTGCCACCCCATATATGCGCTGTGGAATGATCAAGTCACTTGTTAACTTGTCCTTCACCTCAAACATTTGTCCTTTCTCTGTAGTATGCTCTCATCTGAGTAGTGTGTAGACTGAAAACAGAATTACCGCATGATCCAGCAATCCCATCACTGGGTGATGTACCTGAAGGAAGTGAAATAAGTATGTCGAGGAGACGTGTGCACTCCTGTGTTCATTTAAGCACCATTTGTGCGGGACCAAGGCGGCTCCCCCAAGAGAGACGATTCGCCCTCACTGTGACTCACCTGTGCCCTCCTTCCATGCAATGACATGCACGGAGTTGGCGAGGAAACTGCTCTGCCCCCTCCACTGGCTTTAAGCAATGCAAATGAGTCCAGCCACAGCAGCCGTGTGTAGCCTCTGAAGCAAAGGGATAGGTCAGTGATGCGTCAGCTAGAGCTGCCTACTACTAAGCGTGTGCTAGGCTGAGAGATGCCGCACTGTCTGCTGGGATTGAGCTTCGAGAAACAGGCAGTGAGGTCCCAGGGCAATAATAGCCAGACATCAGAGCTGAAGCAGCCCACCCAGTGCACAAGATGCTTCCTCAAACTGCATTATGCAGATTCCTCGAAACCTAGGGGCTGCCTGCTACGGAGTCCAGTACCCTCCCTGCACACCTCTCTCTGCATATTGCAGAGGTGCCACTGTGCCTCCTGCCTGGCCCAGATGACAGTACTCCTGTGCTTCCTGCCGTTCTCACCGTCACTCAACCCCGAGCTACTCCCCTCTTCGTGAATTAATAAAACCCAAAAATGTGGTATCTGTAGCCAGTCACCCTGCATAAAGAAGGAAATCCTGTCATCTGTGACAACATGGACAAACTTAGAAGACATGTGAAATGAAATGAATGAGGCACAGAAGTACAAGAACTGCATGATCTCACTCATGCAGAATCCGGAAAAGCTGCTGTCAGAGCACAGACAGGTGTTTACGAGAGGCTGTGGACGGGGGTCGGAAGAGGAACAGGGAGACGGTCCAACGGAACAACGGCACACTCAGACAGAAGGAGCAGTTCTGGTGTCCTGTCGCACACTGGGGGACTGCAGTCAGTGACGATGACTGTGACAATTATGTATTTAAGCAGTTACTGAGAACGGAACAGAGGAGGATGTGACCCCAAGGGGCCCCACAGGAGATCTCTGGGCCTCTCCTTTCCATCAATCTTAATTTATCCATCTCTGTTTTCCCCCGGGCCCCTGGCCCGTCACTGTTCTACTGTCCTTGTCAATTTGCACCACGCATGCTGAAGGGAAATCATGTTGAAGGTGTGAACCTTCCTTCCTAAGACTGGGAGACCATCTGTATCTGTCATTAGGTCTGAAGCACGCAGCGGTATTCTTTACATTTATGTTTATGCTCAAGTCCTTATGAGTCATTCAAAAATTTCCTTTAGATTATTAATAACATTACTCTGTGCCACAAGAAATTTATAAACATATTGTTACAGCCAGTGTTCTAAGATGGTTTCCATTATCACGTTTTTATCTTTTGAATGATAGAAGGTCCAAATCTTGCAATTACATGAATCAAAGCCATTGAGTGCATTTGGGAATGCTTTCATCAAAATACGTTGCTGATTTTAAAAGAAGAGGTACGTTATGAGACAATAGGTTTTTAAAAAAAGAACAGTTGCTCACCCTATCACTTCTTAGGACTTTTGAGTTAACTAATGCTTATGGCTCACAATCACGTCTGAGGGGTCAGGGAATAACATGCATGTCTTGGTTACTTTTTTCCCGTTGCTGAGACAAAATACCCAATGCCCAAAATGAAGGAAGGAAAGGTTTATTTAGCTCACAGTTTGTGGAGGTTTCAGTCCATACTTGGCTAGTTCAGAGGCAAAGGGTGAACATTCACGGCAGCAGAGCACAGCAAGAACAACCAGCAAAAGGGCGGAATGGCCGCAAGCAGCCTCTTTTGCTGCCTTACATTGTAAACAGGCTACCCCCACCCAGGGGGTGGGTACCTCTCACACAATCTCCATGCCCTCCTCTTCCACAGGCTCAGGATGTATACAAACTAAGCACCCTGGCTTCCTGCTGAGTCATTCAGCCAAACCTCTAGACTCCCCAAGTTGACACAATGTATCACCCATAACAGTGCATAACTGTTCAGGATGGACAACACTCAACAGAATCAAAGGGTTAAAAGATGCGCTGCCAATGTTTTACTTCTAAAGAACAGCTGCTTTTAATTAGATCTACTGATGAAGTAGAAATGACAGTAGTGACTTTCTAGATAAATTAATAAACATAATAACAAACTGAAATAGCAGATTCAGTGTCGTAGCCACCTCACATGGGCATTAACCCATATTAAAGTTGTGTTTACCACAATCTGATTTTACTATGTGAGAAGGAAGCTAGCAGACACACATACCCTGAGGACCTGACATTGCATGTTTGCCGAGGTACTGCTGGCAGCAGATACCGCTCACACTGGCAGCATGATGGCTGATCAACTCAAGCAGTTTGCTTCTGAGGGATCACAGATGAAATTTCCATGAGGATGTGAAAGCCTAAACTACACAATGAATGAAAACATCCTACTGCATCTCATAGACTATGATGCATCAATCCAAAAATAAACAGGATTTACATGGGAGCCCCCTTCTACTGGACTGCATGGGACACATGCACCCAACCGAGCCTTCAGTCCTTTTCCCGTCCTTCTTTCCCTGGCTTCGAAACTTGCCAGAAGATGCTGCACACTCTATTGGTGGAGAGTTTTGCAGTCAGTCAATCGTCTGGGTTCAAATCTTGGCTTTACCACTTACTGGCTGGCTTACCACTAGCAAATGACGACCTCCTGTCTTGGTTTCCTTATCAGCAAAACCAGGCAGGATCACTACCTACTACATAGGACTTGTGCGAGAGCTTAGTCAATATTGCACACCAAGGGCTAGCACACAGGACTTCCTATAGCGCTGGCTACACACTCCGTTATTACTCAGAGCCACTGCAACTGTGATGATGTCAGGATCTGGGGTGTCGCTTATTCCGGGCAGGAGCTACTTGCAGCTGAGCCTTCGCACCTGTGTCCCCACAGCCCTGAAACAATGACAAGCAAAGGAGGAAAACTAATGGCAAAATAAGCCACGGTAGTTTTCTCTGGACGTTAAGGCTCGTTTTCTGTAAAGGACCCACTGCCACACTTTCATCTAAGACTCTTCAAAGGACGTTAGAAAAATGATCTCATAATGGGTAATATTAACCAACACTACAGAATAACAAGCAGCAATTAGCAAAATAATCTCCAAGGAATACTGTGAGTGAAAACCTTATTATTCCTAAGAAAACCTTTTAGAGAAAAAAGGACAAATTAGTCTGACAAGGGGAACTGGTGACACTCAGGAAGGGGAAGAAGAGGAGGAACACAAGCAGGAAGATCAGATTGCCTGGCCTGGCAGTTCTTCCAACCCCAGGGACGACTTGATCCAGGACAACTGCAGATCAGTATTTTAGCAATGCTTCTCCTCGCTTGACTTTACCCACCCCTGTCCCCAAAGATCCAACTCTTAAAGGCGGGCACATTTCAGTAGTCAAAGAGGCTCACGGCAGTAAGAAGTCCTGTGGGAAGCTTGCAGTTTTAATTACGTGATGTCATCCACACAGCTAGCTATGTTTTCTGACTTTTGTAAGTAACCTGATGGTTACTAAAACGGATTTTAAAAAACAAGCTGCAAGTCGCCGGGGCTCTATTTGGTCTGTGTAGACAGGGGCTTGGTTCCCTGCGCGAGCGGGACTACTTTTCCTGCAAACCTCCCCCCAAGCAGCTTTCCACGGCATGTTTTAACAGACTGTCAGCGGCCTAACTGCTTTCTTTCTTGATCCAGCACTGCCCAGAACACTCCTGGGCGCTCTGGTCGTCAGCACCCAAGTGTATTACCCACGTGTAAACACTAAGACTATAAAGTAAGTTGATGGTACTTAACGACTTAACTACAAAGCACTAGGCTCGTGCCAATAGAGTTTTGTTTTGTTCCTAAGCTGTAAAACAACAGTATCACTCATTCTGACTGCAATAATAAGTACTTTGTATTTTAATTGCTAGAAAAATAAAGATTTAGCACATCCTTTCCAATCCGGCAGTGTAGGCTACTTTGGATATCGTCCTTCCAAACCCTGAGCTCTTGCCCTCCCTCCTTCCCTTCCCCCACCACCTTGTTCAGGCTGACCCTCTCCTCTCTCAGACGCCTGGCTGTGACCTCCTACCCGACCTGTGTCCTAGCGGCCCACGGCGCGCACCCCACTGTTCTGCCATCCCGGCTGGCCTAGGCACCTGCTTAGCCCATACCATACTTGACTGGCTGGGAAGCTACTTAGGGAACAAGCAGAAAGCACGGACTTTGAGAGCCAGACTCTGTTATGGTTTGTTCTGAACACTGGTGCAGAGACACCAGGGGTCAGGGGTGGGTCCTGGGAGGACAGGAACAGAGCTGTGAGGTGAGCCAGCATCCTGGTGATACCTGTGGTCACCCTAGAGCACTCAGTACTCATTGCAAGGTGACTGCGGGCTCCGTTAGCAACAGCGGTGGTAAGAATCTGGAAGTTTCCTTAAATTTGACTTTGGGTTTTATTTATTCACGTAAAATGCAAAATTTTAAATCCAGAAAATGAAACTTGATCATACTTACGAAGAGCCGGGCCCAACAACTCTTAAATCTCCACAGAAGAAAAGAAAATGGTAGGAGCACAGGAGGAGGGCAGGTGGCGCCGTGCACTGTCCGAACGTGTACACCGCCCAGTGGGCTGGCAGAAACGCTGGCGCGACCCTGCGAGCAACTACAGCATGACGGGCCTCAGCAGACCAAGGACGGGGCGGGGGGCAGAGGTCAGGAGGGCTGCTGAGAGCGCTGGGGCGCAGGCTGGCCGCCTCCAGGAAGGCCGGGGAGGCAGCGCGAGGGTGCTGGGACCGGACTGACCCGAGATAGAGACCTCCCCACGTGGGGGAACACGCACAGCAGGGACCTGTTACTGGCAAACTGAAAGTTACAGGCGCTGACACTTGGTCCGTCCCTGAACGCAACCTGGCTTCTGCTATTTTCAATCTTGCTTCCAGATCCCTCGGCCTAGACTTCTGTTCCCCACCAGGACCTACGGACCAAACATTATCTTGCAAGTCTTTGGGGCAGAAGGACAAAAGAACAGACAGAGAGGGCAGTCACCGCGTCACAGGAGAGCAGCTGGCGAGGTGCGCGGTGAAGGGGACCGTCGCTGCCTGCAGCTCTGACCACACGACTGGCGAAGACCGGCTGCTCGAGGACGGCTTGTCACTCCCGGCACGAGCACACTGCTCGAGGTTCCTCTTTGGCGCTTGGTGGATTATAGCTGTTTTGTTCTTTAATTTCCATAAGTACCTTAATTAACACTGAAAAAATCATAAGCCACGAAGTGGCAGCAGACTGCCTACCCGATTTCTCTGTAAACACAACAGAGTTAAGGGAATTCTGCTTGCTCTCAAGGATGCTTTTTTGCTCATTACCCCACCAAGCTGTAAGGTCCTGCAGTGTTTATTTGGCTGGTGAAACAATGAAGCTTTCAAAGTTTTACAGCAAGAAACAGAGAAGATGTCATAAAAGAAACACATTATTATGGTCTGGCACAGCTGGGCCGAGGGAGCGGGAGCTCCAAATTAGATGTGCTTCAGCTGGGAGCGAGGCGGGATGGTCATCTGGAAACCGCAACAAAGGCCTGAAACTGGGGCGCTCCCTGCCCTGTTCTGAGCACGGACCCTCCCTAAGCCTTGAAGTCCAGCCTCCTGTGCAGCCCTGGCTCCGCTGGCTCTGCGCCCGTGTGCCCACTCCGCCCTGGCTTTGGCGATGGCCCTGCCGAGGCGGGCCTGCTTCAGCCTCGTGTCACTCCCAGGTTCCCTGTCGTCAGCACATTGGGTCGTTCTTATTCACCTCACAGTAGTACTGAAAGAAGTCGGCTGTGACTTTACCCTCAGATGACGACACTCAGATTATTTCTACCCACTAACATCCAACTAAAACGAAGTGTGTGTGTGTGTGTGTGTGTGTGTGTGTGTGTGTGCAGTTTAACCTGACCGATTGGGTCCAGACAAAAGGAAAAATGTAGACCAGATAATGTTTCCTATTAGCCCTTCCTATTCCGGTAGAACTGTTGCTATTAATTATTTGTTTTGTTTTGTTTTTGGTACTGGGAATTGAACTCAGAACCTTGCGCTTTCCAGGTAGGTGCTTGTGCCACTGACGTATATTTCCCACTGCTATTAATTATTCATAATTTTGTAACTGATACTACAAATGGCACTTTAAAAGTTACATTCCCCCCACTCCTTTGGAGATGACTGGCAACTCTAAACTTCCTCAGGCCAAATGCATAAACAGCTACCTCCACCTCCTCCCCTCCGCCAGAAGAAAGGCTAGAATATGCAGCCGCCTCTGGAGGTCCCGTCCAGTGTCTTCTCCTCAGGTGTGTGGAGTGAGGTCTGGGTCCAGGCATGCCAGGAACAAGCCTGAGCACGCATTCCTACCGTCACGGACCTCAGCAGAAAAGAGCCAACCCGGGGCACTGAGAGACGGTGACGTGAGGCAAATGGGCCCCTCCACCCCCTTGGGGCTGGCTCTGAATTAATCCCTTTTCCTTTCCACCAGAATAAACGGCATCCTTCGGTTTGGTCCGTGGTGAGCGCAAGCGGCTGAATGTGTGAACCGAAGCTGCTGTAACAGTTGTACGGTTACTAGAGCTGACGGTGCGAAGCCACACTTTTCTTGAAGCTGGAACAGGAAGCTGGTTCAGGAATTAATCTAACCTTTGTTCTCTCTTTTATAATTATTGGAATCTTCATTTGGTACATAAAGAAATGGAGACAAGTGAAATTATCTGTCTGAACGTTAGAACGTTAGGACCAAGACTCAGGGCTTCTTCACAGAGAAGAGTAAAGGGGCAGTTCACGGGAGACTTCAGGCTGACACCGGTTGGCACTGTTTTGGGACAGTCAAATGAAGCAGTGACGTGAATGTATCAGTTCCAGCATCAAGTAGTACAAGAGATCCCACAGAACCCCCCCGGTGCGTGTTTGCCGGGCTGGACTTGAATTCAGGACCTCTGCACTGAGCTGTGTCTCCAACTATTTTTAAATTTTTCTTTGAGAGCAAGAAGACGAAAAAAATTAAGATTATGTTATGAACATGTACCAGCTCCTTATGATGAATTAATCATTATGTAGGATGACTCTTATATTTCATTTATTTATTTGGTGCCAGGAATCACATTCAGGACCTTGTTCTTACCAGGCAGGCATGTATGCTGTTGGGCTACATCTCCAGCCATTTACATTTCATTTATACTTTCAAACTTTTTAATTTTAAAATTATACCATTTGAAAATCTGCATGCATGTTGGACATGTATAGATATTTCCTGCTTGCTATTATTCCCTACATAACACAGTATAATCGTTCCCATAGCATTTACATTCTATTAGGTATTATAAGTAACCTAGAGATGTTTTAAAGTGTGTGGGCAGATTTGACCAGGTTCTCCGCGAAGAGAATCTTTTTTTAGAAGAGACTGCATCCTCATATTGTGGAGGGATGGATGGATGGATGGATGGTCTTGAGACTAATCCACTGCACTACTAAGAGATGACTGTAGTTTTGTTTTAATTTTTGTGATGCTGGGAATGGAATCAGGGCCTGGCACATGCTAGGGAAGTGCTCTACCACTGAGCTACACCCTGAGCCCAACTATATCTTTAAACTGTTCATTCCAGTCCTTGCAAGTTCACAGAGCACACTCTGCCTGGGCTGCCAGGTGGACGTTGCCTCTTTCAGGGACTCGGTCCTCAGCTGTGCAGCGAGAGCCCTGATGCAAGGCCCAGCAGGGAGAATTACCTCGAGCAGGCTGAGGGCCGTGGCCCAGGCACCCCACACCTTTCTGAATTCACAGCTGCTCTTTTACAGTCTCCTGGTAACTTTCTCTTTTCTGTTTTCAAAATGATGTTCTCAGGTTAAACTTTTTGGAAATTGACGCAGTTGTGGTCGGACACGCACCTGGGTTTAAAGAAAAAGGGACCTCATTGCTGGTTGTGGCAATGTCGGCTGGTCTCCTCTGGAACAGGAGTGCACAGCGGACACAGAGCTGTCCCCGGCACGTGTCAGCCCAGGGGAAGGAGTGCTTACTAGGGAAAAGGCCTAACCTCTGAGCCTACACACCAAGTGTCCCCACTCTGGGGCTGGCATCAGCTGTTAATCTGTTTTCCCCATGAGCTCACATTTATTTATTTTGGGCATTTACTGAGCACACACACAGGTAAACGACTGATCCATTTGCAAAAGTCCACACCTTAGTGAAACAGGCCTGCTGGACATTTTTTTTTCTTTAGATAAACTGTACTTAATCTAAAATTCATTTAATTTAGTGATGCCCTTTCCCAACCGTAACCTGTTTCTTTGTGAGTAAATATTTAAACCAGCTCATGGGCTTTAAATGTCTAAAAGCAACTGAAGATAAAAGCCAGGGAAGTTAAATTGATTGGTGAAAAGGTAATAATCAACCGCTCTTGTTCTCAGGGCCTGTTCCAAATCTCTGGTCTCCCGGCCGTTGGCCACCCAGAGGGCCTGAGGCACACAGCGACAATCTCAAGGGCCAGATTCAAGAGTTGCTAGGAATTTAGTCCAGGCATTTAATTTATCTTCTCTTTTTTTCTCATGGGTAACAGATAAAAGGAATGCTTTGCAAACTTAGCACCCTTACGCTATGAGAAAAGAATGAACGCAGAGTGTAGGAAGCTGTTCAAAGAATTTTTGGATTCAGTAACTTCAGGGCTACAGTGAAACACTGGGGGACACAGGTTGGAACAGCTAAACAATCACACAGAGCAGTGACACTGAGGATGCACTTCTCTCAGAGCCCAGGGCATTTAAGCTATTAAAAAACAGTTTTAAAAAACTGTTTAAAAAACTGTGTTATAAAATACAGCCTCTGTTTTTAATATGCTCGGGATATAAGAAGTTTGCTGTAATAAACTTTCAGGAAACAGTTGTTGACTGTGATTATCAAACAAGCTTTAAAAAGAGATGGATCATTTTAGCTGGAAATAATTCTGAAATGAATTTCAGTGGTTTCTGGCTTTCTTAAAAAGATAACCGAGTGGTATGGCATTTGCCCAGGATCCCCAGTACCACCAAACCAAAACCCAAAAACAGACGCCCACAACTGCAACCTGATTATTCTTCCCACCCTTTCCAGGTCCAGAATAATCATGGGGACTGTCATTCCTGCCGGGTAACATTAGAAAGAAAACCTCAGCGGTCAGTTATTAGGGTGAGCAGGTCTGTTTGTTCTACACCAAATCTCACAAGATTACAGCGTGCGCCGAGTTCCTCCGGCTGCTCCTGGTGGCTCTGTGCCCCCAACCCCCGTGCGGTTGCCCTTTCTTTTCTTGCAGCCTGGCTTAAGTTCTTCCCTCTCTTCCAGTTCCCTCGGCCCTGGCGGGCTTGGTCTGGAATAGCAATGCTTACACCAAGAATATACGCGGACTCCGAAGGACAGCTTCAAGGGCACCACGGAGAGCCAGGACGCTGGGATTTCATGTTTCCTGTTGCCACATAAGCAACCTCTGACTATCACAGTTTCAGATTACTTTTCAGTAAAATGATAGTCTGTAAGAATGAGAAGAAGAAAGAGACATACGGGAGAGAAGCCGGGAATCACAGACAAAGGAGGGAAGGAAGGAGGAACCCTGTGCCTCCCCATGAACGAGCCAGTCCAGGAGGGAGGCTCCTCTTTGCGTGTCAGAGGGGAGAGCCGGCTTTGAAGTGGGTCTTCCTGAACCCGTGGCTGTTTGTGCTGATCTCACTGTCTTCTTTCTCCCCCACCCTAAAATTGTTTAGCAGGAAGGAGCTAAGTTCTTCAGACTTCCCTAAAGGAAGCTTCCCTTCCCTACTGCAGTAGACCTTCCTTTAAAATGCAGGGTACCCATCATTTGCTCCCCAGACAACACACAGCAGGCCCACAGCCAGGCCCAGGAATGCCTGGCTGCACACTCTGAGGAGTCTTGGTCCCACGGTTGTGACAACTTCAAAACCCTCAGTAACCGGAGCCCTCCATTAGTACATAATGGCTTTATAGACCCATAATATGGAGGCGCTGGGAATCATTCTGGAAAATCAAGCCACTAAGTATTAGCAAACTCATCACAAAAACTGCTGCAAATCATAAATACAGCATAGTAAAATCACACATTTCTGCTGTATTCCATTTTACAGTTACTTTCTTGGGTCAGGGTGGGCAGGCACTGGGGGCCCCAAGGATGGGCAGGAGGAGGAGACCAGAAACTGGACCTGAGCCTCAGGGACAGCAGTTGCGGTAGATGGAGAAAGCTGAAGGCAACCTGGAACCTTCCGCCAGGAAGTGCCGGTCCTCCTCCGCACCTCTCGTCCGCCTCCCTTCTACTTTAAAGAAAATCTGGAGCCCATATTGGTCTTAATTTCAGATGACTCCCAGTTTATTTAATTTTAAGTTTTTGTTTTCTTTAAAAGAGGTGTCTGCCAGGCACTCTTACTATGAAGTAACCGAGCACCGCATGTCAAGAGGGAAGAACGAGGACTCTGGACACCAGATGCACTGTGGGCGCGGCAGCAGAGACTGCCGCAGAGGTCCAAGTCCAGAACCCTCCGTGACACCCTGCTCACAAAAGTCTTTACAGTAAGGCTTATAAATCACACGGGGAGTAAGTCATATCTGAAGTGGGGAAAGGATGTAACTAGTATGCGCCGTGTACCACGCTTTTCAGTGTGGAGATCTGACCCGGGCCCAATACTATCCAGGGGCTCTACCTCCGAGCAACATCCCCAGCCCCCGCATCTATTTTTAGAAACAGTATAGATAGGAAAAAAGAGGAGAAAGGAAAACCTCAAACTGCTGCATTTCATTTGCTGTATTTTATAACTCTAATGCTCAAACTGTTGTGCTTAGGGGACTACTGACCTTCATCACCCATTTTCTATTAAACTTTTACAGTTATCTTTGCTGAGCAAATATTTCTTCTAATGATTCATTTTGAAATTACTTGTATCTGTTATGTAAGAGACATTTTAAATTTCCTTTGAGAACAAGGAACAGTTAGCTGTCTTTTGAGCAGTACTAGGCCATGTAAAATCCCTAAAGGGGTGCAGGCCAGCACAGCTCCTGCCTTTCCTTCTCCCATGAGGTGGTTTATCTGATTGCTACTTCCTTAGAATCCCCAGGCTTGTTTTATGGAGCCCCCAAGAACAAAGCAAACATCTAGGTTAAACACACTTAAAAGTTGCACTATGGTGAAAACTGCTTTGAATTTTTTCAAAACTATTTGTTCTAACCACAGTATTTGTTCCAAAATAAGTAAACACTGCTCAAAGAAACAGCACAAAATCTGTAATTCTTATCATACTCAAGGAAGGATAGAGTTCTAAAATTTCTTGTGTGTGTTTTTCTCTTTTTCTCCTGAGTGTTCTAAAGGACATGCAGAAGATATAGTAAGAGCAAAGTCCGCATTTAGATTTCCCATTTTGAAGAAAATATATCTGAGCCAGGGATACAGCTCGGTGGCACAGCACCTGCCTTGCAAGTGTGAGGTGCTGAGTTCCGATTCCCAGTGCCAAAGAAAATGTATCTGTGATTTACAGTAATGTCACCAGTCAGCCCCAGGCTTCATGCCCAGACACTCAGGATCACCTGTGAAGGTCCAGCAGGAACCCAGCATCTTTTTCGGGATAGGGGCTCCAGGCTCGACAGAGAGCGAAGCAGCAGCCACGGTTTCCTCACCCAGGCAGCCTGGCCACAGCAGCTCCTCAAACTCTGAACTGAATGGTGCCCTTTCCAGCATCCTTTACTGTCACTAAGGAGTAGAGGCAAAGCAGTGGCAAGCCAGACAGCAAAGCCAAGAGACCCTCCAGGGGGAGACACGTGCTCCCCCGCCCCACGCCCCCAAGAGCCACCTGGGGTGTGGCCCGGACCGGGGTGGAGGGCGGGGGAGGCACTGTCCTGACCCTAACAAGCCAGACCACTGTAGGTGGTGCTCCTAGGATGACACCCTTGAAGGTATCACGTGAGTTCACTAAGTTCTGCCACTCATTACCCTCATTTTCCAGGGAGTAAGCAGGGATTCACAGTGGGGACACAGTTTGCCCGAGGATCCCCACCCACATGGGGCACAGCCTGGGTGGTGGCCCCCTAGTTCTGGCAGTGGGTCCACGCTGCGTTTACTGCACCAGGACTTCACAGGACTCCACCAATATGGGCAGTCGTGAGGGACATGGGCAGCTTTCTTGTTTCTGAAATCACTGACCAGGGAACACTGGAATAGCCCACAAAGAGGGGAAACGTTTACGTGTAGACACTCCTCCATGTTTGTGATACTGGGGCTGGAACCCAGGCCCGTGTCCATGCTAAGCAAGTGCCCGCCTCCTGAGTCCTACTGTAGCCTTTTTTGAGATGGGTTCTCCTTGTGTTGCCCAGGCTGGTCTGGAAATCCTAGGCTTAAGCAATCCTCCAGCCACAGATTCCCAAGTGTCTGGGCCGACAGCCAGGTGCCCCATGCCTGGTTTTCGACATCCCCCCTCACACATGTAGGCACCATGTTCTACTGAGAGAACTTTCGTGTCTCCGATGGCTGAATTTTCCTGTTTCCGTTTATGTCACTTCCTACTGAGTGAGCAGCACACACAGTGCCCATGTTACCACTTTTGTTTGAAGCATGCACCCAGCCTCCTGCTCCCACTGAGAGACAGCAGGTCCCCAAAGCACTAGCAGAGGACACCTAAGCATCTGAGCAGCATTACAGGCCAGAAGGAGCAAGGAGGGAAGGCAACGGATTCGAAAGCCTGCTGCTGCCAGGCACTTTACCCAGAAGCTCAGCTGTGTGACCAGAGCATCTACACAGCACCCGAGCAGCAAGATGCTCCACCTCACAGGGGAAGAAACCTGCCTGGATCTAAAAAGTGTCTTCTGCTGCCTCCAATTGGCTCCTGTCAGCCAGCCCCACTCTGCAGTGATAAAGACCCCAGTTCTGGGCTCAAAAGCCAACTGACCTAGACTCAACCTCCCAGAGGATCAAAAACTTGTTTCCTCTTTGAAAAAGCACTTCTGATTAATGACACTCAAGCTGCCTGCTTGAAAGACACAAAAGATTTTTGTGTCTTTTCAGGATTTTGCTTACTCCATACCCTAGTCCTTACTTCCCTGCCCCTTGCTAGCTATTTTTTTTTTGGCCTTAAATTCTATGGACAGTTGCCCCAGGAAAATAACATAATCAATCAAATATCTGACCAAGATTTGATGAGTACCCAAGGCACACTGGACACTCCCCAGATCAGATTAACAGCCCCCTGATTGCCTTGCCAGAGTGGTGTCACAGGACAGACAGGCCTGAATTCCATCTGGGTCTCGTCTCAGAAGATCATGTGTAACATGCCCAGCAAAGATTTCTGGGGAAACTAAAAGAGGGGGAAATGTAACAGAAAATGGCTTCCCAGACAGTTTACTTGTTTGCTAGTTGCCCAGGTAACAGTTCCTGTTCCAGTTCCAGTTGCTTCTGTCTCTTAGAAATGACTGATCACTGCAATATATAGCAGATCACTATGGTGCGCACTGTATAAACCAATCCCCAACTGACAAGCCACTCTGCCTCTGTACTTCCTGCTTGCTTACCCCATATAAGCTCTACACCACCAGAGATCAGGGCCTGATATTTTGGGAGTGATCCTGATCGGTGCCCACTGATGCAAATAAATCTGCCTCCAAATCCTGGGTATCCTTTTGGTGTTTCTTGCTTCCTGCTGCAACATTGCTTAAGTGTGGAACAAGGGTGGCCCCTGGGGCAGTTGACAGAAACATGGGCAGTTTTCAACCTCATATTTTCTATTAGGTTGGTACTTGGTGTGCTTTAAATATTACATAAGTAAAAGAAAATGTCCTTT
>PVLD010003886.1:71507-134550 GCA_004027595.1 Dinomys branickii
TTCTCGATCCACCTTCTGCCTGTCTGTAATGCAAACACTAGACCCCAGTGCTCTGAGTTCTTCCACAACTATACCCCTCCGGGGACCTCTGAGCTCACAGGTGCAGAACCCTGTGTTCCTGTCCCAGAAGGAAGAAGCCCTGTTCCCTCCCCTGCCCACCTTCCTGCCCTCTGGCTGAAGTTAGGGGCGCGCCCTCCCTCCCTCCTTTTCAGGCCAACACGCACCTGAGCTCGGAGCCTTCCCCAACCACCCGGACGCGCTTTTGTCTTCTCATTACAATGATCGGTCTCTCTCAACTGCAACCTCCCCCCAGTCTGCAAGGGCACAGATACATCTCTCACCTAAGAGATCAGAGACAGTCACAGCCTGTAGAGACGGTTCTCGCTCTGTGCAGGCTCTTACGCCATGGTGCTCCACCAGACTGTGCTGCTTGGTGACAAGGTAGCATCCTGGTTTGTGTAAGCACACCGGCAATGTCTGCACAACAACTCAGTCACCAAATGATACACTTCTCAGAACAGGTCTCTGTTGTGAAGTGACATATGACTATAAAACAAAGACATCCTCTGTTCCCCATACAGCTCCCTCTGTCCATCCGTCATGGTGGTGTGCTTTCACATGCAAACACTGGGCTGACTTGCGTCTGGCCGCTGTCTCTGCTGCTCCCCTTACCACAGCTCCTCATTCTAGCATGGCCTGGCTTCCACTCCCACCAAAAGGTCACGTCACCACAGAGCTCTGGGGTGCCAGGGCCAAGGGACATCTCCAGTGAGGAAGGACTTGGCCTGTGCCCAGCATGAGGAGCTGCGGGACGCAATCCGCTCTTCCTCTTCCGGCCCTGTTAGTTCTCCTGCTCAGGACTACCTTCCTCCCGCTAACCCTGCAGGTCACAGCTCTGCAGCCACTGGCCAGGAAAGCCAACAGAACCTGACACAGCGTGCATCGGTGTGTGTAGTCTGCACATGCTGCTTAATTCCGGACTGATGTGTCAGCTCCCTCACCAGACTGTGAGCCCCACAAGGAAGGGACTGGGGTCTCTCTGTACTCCATGTATGCCCAGCACTCAGTGGGCACCTGGAGCAGTGCCTGCTCCGCTCAACATCACAGACATATTCTGAGAAATGCATTGTTGGGAGACTTTGACGGTGCAGACATCAGAGTATCCTGCCATGGCGAGGCCACCGGCAGGACCTCCTGTGCCCAGGGTACAAACTGCAGCACGTGACTGACCTGAATATGGCAGGCGACTGTAATGCACTGGGAACTACCCATGTGCCTACGTATTGAAAAGGTGCAGTAAGAAATAAGCAGGCCACAGGAATTTTTTCAGTTCCACTATAATCCTACAGGACCACTGCTGTACACAGGCTCCGCCATTGAGTGAAATGTCCTATAACATAACTGTACTTTTACAAGGTCAAGGAGAAAAGTCCTGTCTAGAGGATGACGTTACTTCACTGGACGTCCAGTCTGATTTGCCCTGAAGGAGGAGAGCAGGAGGGTTCCAAACAGAGTGGCCCATGGGGCTCGAAAGCAGGCAGAATCACCTTGCTGGGCACAGAGCCCTGCTACACAGGGCTCCGCTGCAGAGCAGCCCTGGCCCTCCGGAGGAACCCAGGAGGGTGACTCCCGCTATGAAAAATCGGGCTACCCAGGAGTGGGCTACTCCCACTCCTCGCTTCTCCCACTACAGAAAGATCCTTCAAACACACACCGTTATTTGAGAAAGCACGAGGGGCGTTCCTTTCTGATAGCAAGATTCTCAGTGGGACAGCAACTCCTCAGGGGGAACCACTAAGAAGCAGCTCTTTGTGGATGAACTGAAAAGCCCAAAGAGGAAGAAATGAAAACAGAAGTCTTGCATAATTTCCTCCAAAGACTTCAAGATCTCCTTTGAGGAGGTTAGTTGCGTTCTGGAATTTTTCCCAAGAATGGAGCCAAAGGCAGCAAACTTTCTTCAACAGTGATAAGGAATAATGCTCACTTGAGACCACCACACTTCTTGCTTTATGATTTGAAAGGCTATTAGCTGTGCAGGCTGCTCAGTTTTTACTTGACAATTCATTTTTCTTCGCTTCTTAAAACATCTCACACAAGAATATGTATGTGTATACATACATGTATGTTAAGTAAATTAGATTTCTTTTCAAAAATTTAACTAAAGATTTTCATAAAACATGGGAAGTTTCACAGGACACTTATATTCAAAGGCATATTTGTGATGTCTAGGTTTAACTAGACCCTGAAGGCAAGGCATTCCAAAGCCTCAGACTTTTGACTCAAATATATTAAATTTAAACTCAATAAATTAAAGTGGGGGGAACCCTTAGTACTTTACAACTGTATACTGGGCAATACTGATTTACTAAGTCTCTCTACGGTGGCTTGGAATGAATTGCATAATCTTAACTTTCTTTCCAAACAATGGCTGAGCTAACCCCCAGGTAAGACAAAGTCACTGCATTTTAGTTGGCAAGAGTTGTCTTTTTATGGGGTGTGTAGCTGCAGAAAGCAGATCTTGACATCTTTCTTATTTGGTAGACTTTTAGAGTTTAGGTAAATTATGAGCATTAAATCAAGCAAACCAAGAGAAAGTCACCTCACAGGACTTATCAGATAGTGTGGTTAGTTGCAGTGAGACAGTACAGTGTGTGGAAGGAACACCACACTGGTGTTAGGCAGCCTTGCACTTGAGTACTACCTGAAATCTATCAGCCAGCAGTGGAGTGTTACTAAATGCTTGGACCAGTGCTCTCACTGACAAACCTGGGCTGATACAGGATTATTGAGAAAAGCAAGTCAAATGAATAAGTACAGCAAGTGTTTTGGGACACACCTAACAGGTATTCAATGCTTCCATTTGCCAATTGCAACAAATTATTCAGTGCAGGCTTACATATTATGAAAATAAGAATAAATACACATTTTAGCTTTTCTACCATTTCAAATGAAGAACATAATGCATTTCGGTAAAGGACATAGTAATATGGGCTGCAAAGTTCCATGGCATCCTCAGAAGGAGATGCGGTATTATGCGACCTTATAAAAATGATACGATAACTGTCAGTTTCCTTGGCGGGACCTTTGCTGCGGAACAAAGAGGGCAGAAGCCATGTTTCGGGAGCTGTATCCAAACGATGTTCACCGGAAAGGCTGCAGCAACCTACGCATGGGTTGGAGCAAGCTGCCCCACACCCCCATCTGGACCCACCCATCTCCCTGCAGTGTGAAACCCAGGTGCCCAACGCCCTGGACCCTCAGGGGAGGCCCCTGCTGACTGCTTCCCCTCCCGCCATCTGTGGGCTTTCATTGGCCACGTTTCTACTTAGGCTTAAGAGGGGTGAGCAACCGCTCTTCTTCCTGTTCGAAATCCATGCCGGGGGATAATCGGTAACAAATACCTTCTATATCTAAGGAAAACACAGGGCCAAGAGGATAAACTAATATTAATACATCCACCGTCACATACACAACCCACAGAAAGTCCTTTCCTCCCATTTAGTTGTTCAAGGAGAGGAATGAAGGCCTGAAAGATGGGAACTAGGATTCCGTCTACGATACTTGAATGAGGGCAGGAGATCCACTCAGAGAAACGTCTTTGGAAAGGCAGACAGCACCCCACAATCCTGTCTGGGGGCTGTGGAGGAAAGCGAGAACTCAGGGGCAGGCGCAGAGCCATGCACACCGGGATCTGGAGCACCTAGCTGACTAGAGCTGCCACAGGGTGCATCGAGGATGGACGCTTCGGGTTGCGTGACAGACAGCAGTAGCAGAGGGTATGTGTTTCACTGGGAGACGCAAACCGTAGTTCGCTGCCTGAGGTAGATGACAAAGGGCTTCAGTTCACGAGGGTTTGACAAAGAGTACACAGCATAAGCCCCACAGTAGAGGCTGATTTTGCTCCATTTGCCAACCAAAGGAAGGTTTAAGAGAAAAAGGTAAAGGCCCCCTGCCCCTCTGCTCTCCTGGTTGTGCCTTCACTCACAGTGCGGCTCGTAGGGAGGAGGCGGGTCTCCGCAGGGCACACACTCCATGTCTTGAAAACCGATCAGTTTAGTCTTCCTGTAAAATCTAGAAGAGGAAGAAAAACAAGGCTGGTTAGCTCTGCCATCCAAGCTTAAGTTACAGCAAGCAAGTTCTTCATCGCAAATCACAAGTGATCTCCATTACAATTCTACGTTTCAATAAAAGTACCCAAAGGCTTATGTGTAACTGTCTCAGATAGATAGGCACAACCTTGGAGAGCCTTTCTGGCAGGCAGAGAGCACTTCAAAAATATCCATTCCACCACACGTAATTGCAGAGTCTGCTAAGTCCACCCTTTAACTACATTGGGGTGGGGTGCTCGGGAGGGAACATGAAGTCCTATGTCTTTGGTGATTCTCTTGTAAGTTAAACTACAAAACACCTTATAGATAAACTGCTGTGTCTTTACATTTGAGATGTGGGGGACGGAAAAGGTAAGCAACCCATACAAGCAGTGAGGAAGTGTGGAGCTTCACAGAACCTTCACATTGGACTTTCCCTCTAGCAAGACAGGAAACCCAAGAGCCAGAGAAGACAGTGACAGCTTTGACACAACAAAATTATACAGCTATCTCAAGGGCAAAAATAAAGCATCATTCGCATAGTGAATGGGCAACCAAAACTTGAAAAAATTATTCCAGTTATAACTTAAGTCTCTGTACTTAACTGTGTATAACGTAAGTCTGTAGAGGAAGCCAGAAGTCATTACAGCAAGAGTGAATGTTCCCACTCAAAACAGATGAAGCACATTCACTCCCCAAAGAAGAACACTTTGTAATTATAACATTTCGTAATTAAAATGGCTGATGGAATTAAAAATCTGGAGAATATGAAAATGCTTAGCTTCAATGCCAATGAAGTAAGTGCAAGTTGGAGAGAAAATATATCATTTCACTTGGAGAACTCGAAAAGGGTTCATAGAAGCACAGGCAGAATATAAATGGCCAGTTTTAAGAAGGCGATTTAGCAATATGTCATCAGAGCTGCACAAAGCACTTTATACTCTTCATCTCCTACTTCCATCTCTAGAAATTTATCCTGAAGAAATAATCATCTGAGTGTGGCTGAACATGTACAAATACTATCGCGGCACTGCCTGTAACAACGAAAATGTACAGCCACGCAGACACAGCCCTCGTGCCTAACAGCAGAAATGACCAATCAGGTGGATTCTAAACAGAGCACAGCTGGCCTTCAGAAATGATGTTTGGATCTACCATACATAGTTTTTAAAATTCATAAAATATCTGAGTGAAAGAAAAACAGTATACAATATGATTCTGTTCTGCACAAACACGAACTTTCATACGAAGTCAATTTATTTACCAATGCGTATGAAGATATTTGTGTATATACTTGCGTTGGAGAAGGTTTGGGATGGCATCACACACAATATTAACAGTGGCTATTTCTAGATTATGGGGATTCAAGTCATTTTCTTTCTCTTCCAAGTCTATAACTTCCAGAGAGCTGAGACTGGCGAGGAGGGACTGAGCACCTCAACGGGTGGATCTTGATGCTACCAGGGCCAGGTCTCTACCCACCCAGTGTCAGGTGCCCTGGAGGCACCATCCTGGGCACCATCTCCTGTCAATCCAGCCTTTCCTCCTGGCCCCTAGACCCTCCGCCAGGAGCGCTCCTCTTGTGGGCCCTCTTCTGTGCCCCAGCCAGGGCATCCTGGACACCAACCCTCAGGTCCCTATCCTCCTCCATAGCCACCACCTGGGCGCCCCTGACATGCTTCCTGTGAACCTGGTGGGCACAGGAATGATGGTGGACAAGATGCAGAAGAAAACGAAGGCACCTCGTAGAATGATGCAGAAACAGCACAAGCGTAGCAGGCGCTCCTCCTCTTCCAGCAGTGGCTCTGAATACAGGGCCTGGACGCTCCCCTCCGGTCTCCCCAGTCCTGCTCTCCTAACCAAGTGTCAGCTGCTGGGCTGCACAGGGAAAATTAACACTTGTGTCCCCAACCCACTCTTTCCAGAGCCTCACACTGCCACCCAACCCTGCCTGGCTATGGGAACGAAAAGGGTTACTGCGGCACCCACCTGGCTGACGGGCTCTGACGGCCTTTCTACAAGGTGGTCTCTGCTCTTTAGCTCAATATACTACCTCAGGTCCTACTTCTTCTCCACATCTCAATCCAAACAGGGCTACTTCTGCTGGTCAGACACGTGTATCTGTAATTGCCAGACACAACTATCTTTTGAAAATGGATAATTTACTAGCAAATCAGCATAATTTACAGTTGAAGCAAAATTTTCATTTGAAAATTTTGGGCCTGGACTCTCAAGTGTAGATACAATCTCAAATGCCCAGATACATTTAGTAATGGCTCAACTTATTTTCACTTGATCCTGAAAAATCAGTTCAAATGATACATGACACATTGACTTTCCATCAGACTTGGAAAAGAATTATTCTTTTGCAATTTATAAAGTAAAATTAAAAAGGGCAGAATAGGAGGACTCACACATCCTGCTGTTAAAGCACACTGCAAAGCTACAACCTTCCAGGCGTGGTGGTGCACACCTATAATCCCAGCATTCTGGAGGCTGAGGCACGAGGACTGCTTGGGTTCCAGGCCGGCCTGGGCTAGAAAGTGAGCTCAAAGCCAGCCTGAACTACACAGCAAGAAAGGAAAAAAAAGCTACGACAGTCAAAACGGCATGGGTCTGGGATACAGACAGAGGGGGAGACCAGCGGAGGAAGAAAGCCCAGAGGTAACCCCTGCATACGTGGTCAGTGATCTGTGACAGTGTGCCAAGAGCACCGGATGAGGTAAGGACAGTTTCTTTAAAAAGTAGTGTTGGGAAAAAAGATGAATATAAATTCTTACAACATGTACAAAAATCAACTCAAAGTGAATCACAGACCTGCAAGTAAGATCTAAAACTATCAAACTTTGAGAAGAAAACACGGGGAAATTTCATGTCATTGGATTTGACAATAATATTTTTGCCATGACATCAAAAGCACAGTCAACAATGCAAAAATTTACCACATGAGGCTACATTAGACTTTAAAACTTTTGTGCATCAGAGGACAGTTCAACAGAGTGAAAAGACAAGCTACAAAATGAGAGAAAGTATCTGTAAATCATATACCTGATAAAATGTTAATAGCCCAAATCTATAAAGATCTATCACTCAACAATATAAATCAAACAACTTGATTAAAAAATGGGCAAAGGACTTACACGGGCATTTCTGCAAAGATGATATCCACATGGCCAGCAAGTATATGAAAAGATGCAACGTAACTAACCATCAGGGAACTCTAAATCAAAACCACCCTGAGATACATCACTTTGCAACCATCAGGATGGCTGCTATTGGAAAGCACAGCAGAATAACAGTGAGAACTAGGGAAATAAATGTTGAAGAGGGCGCAGGGACTGGAATTACGTACATGGTGGCTGGGATTAGCTACTATGGAAAACATGATAGTCCCTCCACATTAAAAATAAACTCTCATGTAATTCAGGAGTCCCACTTCTGGGCAGACACAGAAAAAGTCCACAGCAAGGTCTTGGAGCGGTATTTACACTCTCCACTTCCTTACAGCTCTATTCACAATAGCCAGGAGAAGAAGGGAACCGAAATGTCCACTGATAGGTAAGTGCTTAAACAAAATGCGGTAGACTGGTACTAAGGAGTATTGCTAAACTTTAAAAGGAAGTTAACCCTATGCAAAATAAACACAGATGAACCTCGAGGATGTTATGCTAAGGGGAATAAGCCAGTTACAGACAGACAGATGTGATCAGATCCACCTACCTGAGGTGTTCGGAGTGTCAAATTCACAGAAAGAGAGGCTGGCGGAAAGAAACAGCAGAACTTGCTCTAGGAGCACACAGCTGGGGTTTGGGAGAGTGAAAGGGTTGCGAGGTCTGCTTCACAGTGACGTAAATGTGTTCAGCACTACTGAAGGACACGCTTAAGAAGGGTCCAGCTGGTGAATTTTATGTATTTTTTAACCACAATGAAAAATGCATATAAAACTTTAAGGTAAAAATAACAGGACAATATGCCCTGGCAAACCTGTAACACCTGCAGGTGATTATATTTTATCCTTTCAGCCAGAAAACTTACAAACTGTAATTAATAAAATATTGGTAAGGTCTGTAATTGTTTTTATACATAGAGACTCATTTTATGCAAAACTGAAAAATATAACGTTGATCCTTTTCAACAACAGGACTGAGGACATAGAAATACGTCCTATAAAACTTTTTAAAGTGCTAGGGAAATGCGAGGTGTTGGAAATCGAATTTAGATTTAATATTTTAAGATAATGAATTTTCCTGCAGTGAAATAATTTTGAGATCTGCACTTTCCCTAATAAACAATCAGTTTGCCAAAAAAATGCTTATTAAAATACAAGATGAATTTGAGGACCCTCACACAGATGAAGCTAGAAGATTAGCGAGTCAGGCTGTGTTTCAAGTGACCACTAAATACTCAGTAGAAAGACTGAAGGAGCACAGCTCCCAGGGTTCCACACAGCTCCTGGCACAGGGACCAGTCTGTATGCGGTGACTCTCAGAGCGGTGTCAGAGGCCACGCTGTGCGTACTCACAGCATCCACGACACGGTGGGCTGCCTTCTGTGCCCCAGTGGCTAATGGGCAGACTCTCAGACTTTTTAAAGATTGCTATAGAATTTTCATTTTTTAACCATTACAAAGCAAAATTAGAGTTGGAATTATAAAGCCCAGGATAAATACTAAATGCTTATGATAAAAAATAATGTTTTTAATGTTTACAAGCCCACACAAAATTAGAATCTAACATGAATACAAGTACCCAGAAAGTAGAGCTTTAAAATATGATTTAGAATTAGTCTGTAGGCAAATAAATACATGAAAGAAATGTTCAACATCATCAGTCATTTGAGAGATGCAAATTAAAACAACCCTGAGATTCCGTCTCACTCCAGAAAGAGTGGCTATCATTGAGAAATCAAGGTCCGGGGATATAGTTCAGTGGCACAAGCACCTTCCTGGCAAGTGCAAGGTCCTAAGTTCAATCCCCAGGACCAAAAAAAGAGAAATCAACCAATAACAAATGTGGAGTGGCTGTGGGGAAAAAGGAAGCCTTCTGTACTGCCGGTTGGAGTGTAGACTGGTACAACCACTATAGAAATCAGTGTGCAGATTCCTCAAAAAACTAGGATTGGAAATTCCTTTCAAACCAGGTATTCCTCTGCTGGGTATTTTACCAACAGAATGAAAAGCATCATGCCATAGTGATATATGTGCACCTATGTTTATAGCAGCATAGTTTATAATAGCTAACTCTTAGAAACAATCCAAATGCCCATCAACTGAGGAACAGATAAAAAAAGATTTTTTTTTTGCAATGGAGTGTTACTCAGCAATAAAGCAGGATAAAATGGGGACTTTCATAGGTAAATGAATGCAACTTGAGACCAGACTCCTAAGTGATATAACCAGACTCACACGTGTAAACACTGTATTGTCTCCCTAGTGTGAGAAACTGAAAGAATAATTAAGACCCAAATGTACATCAAGATACTGTGATGTGAGAAACTGGGATGGAGAAAAGGAGAAAAGAAGGAAAGGAAAAGCAAAAAAGAGAAATACACATATACATATATATATACACACACACACACACACGATAATTCATTGAAAAGGAGGTTTGTGCTAATATTGTTTGGACAATTACAGGCCTGTATCTTGTACTCTGAGTAACTCATTTAAAGATAACAACACGCAATATATTAACCACTGTTAATCTCCTGTTATCTTGTTTTGAAAATTTGTTTTAGTTTTTTCCCTTTAAAATAAGATTTTAAAAAATTAGTCTGTAGACTTTAACAACTGTTGTACCTCCTCCCCTCCCCCCTTGCCTCTTCTTTCTCCTTCTTTTCCTTTCTTCCTCTTCCTCTTCTTCTTTGACGCTGGGGGTTAATGAACCCAGGGCACCTCGAAAACTAGCACATCCTGCATTAGCGCTGGGCTCCAGCCTGGATTCCCCACTTTCTCTGCTTGGTTCAGACTGCCACGGTTTGAAGACACTGGAACATTCGCAGCTTCATTTCCTGTCCAGCTACGGTAAGTCACAAACTTTAAAGAATGAAATAAAATAAAGGAGGACAGGGGCATTATACAAAGTGTCTGGTTAAACTGGTTTCTAAAGTTGAATGTCAAATTTCACTCCTGGCTTTCAGAGAGATAATGTAAAAAGACAAAAGAAAACCACAGTTGAGTTTACTTAATCACTATTTGATGAAAGCATGTACATACATCATCTCATAGATGCAAATTTTTCTGACAGTGTACATACAGAGAATTTCTGAACTGAGCTGAATCCTGGTAATAGCAGTTAGCCTAAGGAGTATTGTTTGAAAACTACCACTTCGAGAAACCCTACTGTTGACCATTAATTCCTCAACGAAAGCATTTCTCCCAGGAGAGGCCACACTGCATTGCAGTTCTGGCTCATAGGGACCCCACTTCACACAGTGCTGGACGCAGGCACGCTGTCCTAGGTCTCACAGTCGCTGCAGGGCGTATGTTCCACAGTGCCCCTGTGAAGTGAAGATCACTGGTTTGGTTCTCTGACTCTTGGCTTCACAGTGGCTGGTGCATCCTCCTGAGCAATGGTGCTTTGTTGGGAACTGAACACATGCTGATGACAAGATGAGCCAAGCTCAGACTTCACCCCATGGGGGTGCCAGCAGGAGGGAATGAGCGAAGAGCACAGAATTCTGTGTGGCCTCCGGCGGAATCAAAAGTATGAAGCTCCACACTTATAAACTGGGGAAGCCTGGGCAAGGGATTAATCCACTCTAAGGATCAGTTTCCTCCTCTGCAAAGAGGGACAACTGTCTTTCCTACCTCACACAGAGGTTCTGACAATTCGAGAAACTCACCTGCAGGAAGTGCTTAGCATACAGTAAGTAAGTGCTCCAGCGCTCCCTCGGCTACTACGGGGAGCTGGGAAGAGCTGGCAGGGGCGGGCTGTGCTTTCGGGCGGGTTCCTGTCCCTTAGCAGAGGAGGCGTGGGCATGTTGTTCTAACTGCCACACTGGGAGGTCACGCAGGGCTGGCTGGCCCCACTGCAGGGCTGGGCCCTGGGAGGAGCAGGGCGAGGCTGAGGCTGCTGAAGGCAGTGAAGGCAGCGCTGTAAAGGACCGTGCTCCCCACCCCAGCATCTGACCTTAGCCTCACTGTCCTGGAAACAACAGTCATTTTGCTTAATTTCTGCTCCAGTTTTCCTGTCTGCAAAGTGGGTTTCAATGCTTTGCCTTCTTCACAGAAATAGTCAAACTCGAAGAGTATTTTTAAAAAATGCTCCCAAAAGACTTAGGCCATGTAATTATCACCTGCCTCATACATTGATGGCAGCTTAGAAAGGATGTAATTTTAAACTAATCATATGAACTGTGAAACATCACTCAAATGTCTATTTGTTTACAGCTTTCCTGCATCTAAGTGTTTAGGTTAAGTATGAACTAGCACTGCAGAAACGAAAGCCTGGCTCAGTGACAAGAAACAGAGAAATGTGAGGAACTCCGGGGGACCAGCGGTGACTGTGGGCCTGGAGGTCCCTCTGGCAAACTGAGTGCTTGGCTCTGCCTACCTCAGCGGGCGTGTGTCCTGCGGGCCACTCTCGACCCACCCCCATGAAGAGCAGACATGCACAGACACACTGATCAGAAACCCGTGAGAACAACAGACGCATCACATGTCCCGGTCGTGTTGCTTGTTTGGGTTTGACAAGGTCAAAACTCTGGGTAACGATCCCTTTAGCCAGCTTACTGATGACTGACTATGGACCATTACTTTCTGTATTTTTTATGACGGATTCATTGAGACTTCATTACATTCCATACACTGCAGCCACCGACAGTGTCCTCTTTGATGCTTCTTTGTGTACTCACAGCCTTGGGTACACAGAACCACAACCCATTTCAGGGAGAAACCTTGGAACCTTTCCCAGTCACCCTGTTCTTCCCAACCCTTAGCCCCTGGCCCCCGGCAACCCAGTCTTGCTTTCTGTCTTCAGGGACTTGCTCAGCCTGGACATCACACATGGACGGGGCTACGCACCGCGCAGTCTTTGAGCCCAGCTTCCTGCACCTAGTGTGATGCGCCTTTGGTGGTACCATGTGGTACCATGTCTGGTTTTCTTCCTTTTACTGCTGAATGACGCTCCACCTCTTGAACACACCCACTTGTGCATTCACCAGCTGAAGGACATCTGGGTTTGTCTCGGTCTGTTTTGTGCTGTGATAAGAGAACGTACAGACTAGGTCATCTGTACGAGAAGCCACTTGCAGCTCTGGGGTCACAGTCCCAGGTAACAGTGTTGGCACCTGGATCTGCTGAGGCCTTCTTGCTGCAGCTTTGAGAGGGGAGGGACAGTGGATGACAGAAGCCAGAGGCCAGAAAGGAGCTGTCGGCTCAGTCCCTCACAGAACCTATTCAAGAGGGGAGGTGTACTTGTGACCTCATTACTCTTTTTCGTAGTACGGGGACTGAACCCTAGGCCTCCACACTCAGATACAGCCCCGGCCCTTTTGTGGGGTAACACAGGCAAGCACGAGGTTGTGAGTTTGGTTCCTGTTACCAGGAATTTTGTATATTGTCACAGGGTCTCATTAATTGCCCCAGATGGGCTTAAACTTTCAATCCTGCTGCCTCAGCCTCCTTTGAGTGCTGGGATTACAGGCATAGGCCACCCTGGCCAGCTCTAATTACCTCTTAAAGTCCTGACATTTAACCTTTACATTGGCAACGGCTAAATTTTGGAGCGGACAGATTCAAAGCACAGCGGAGTTATTTCAGCTTTCTGGCTGTGTGTACATGTTGCTACGGATATCAGCAGCACGCAGCTTTGGTGTGGAGATGGATTTTCAGTTCTATTGATTCTACGTCTAGGAGTAGAACTGCTGGGCCCCACGGTAACTGTGTACTTCGCTTTTTGAGAAGAAATCAGAGTGTTTTCCAATGTGGCCATGCCATTTTACACAGTATTCCTGTCACCCATGTGGTAGGAAAAGGTTCCCATTTTCAGACATAACTGTCTGTATTTCTGGCTACAGATCTAAACGGTATGACGTGGCGTCTGACTTTGGTTCTGATTTTGATTTCCTCATTAGCGAACATCTTTTCTTACATTGTTTCGGCCAGCTGTTCATACTTTTTATGTCTATTAAAACCCTTATTTTAATTGGATCATTTTGTTTTTAAATTTTTTTTATTTTTTGTGTTTTGGTAACGGGAATCAAACTCACAAGGCTGCACTTGCTAGGCAGATGCCGTGCTCCTGAGCTAGATCCTTGGCCCTGGGCTATTTTTATTATTGAGTTCAAAGGGGTTTTCACATATTCTAGGCAAGACAGGACTTTATCAGATACACGATTTGGCAGTGTTTTCTTCCTTTCTCTGTGTTGTCTTTTCACTTCTTTGATGGTGTCCTTTGAAATGCGCATTTGAATTTCTATAGCGTCCCCACATAGCTGTTTCCTCTTGTTGAATATTTTTGCTGTTAGATGCCTACTTTCTGCAGCTCCTTGGGTGATGTGCCCCTCGGAAGGCCTACTCAATCCACCGGGCTATTTTCTGTTCTTACTACCAGAGCTGTCCCCTCCCCTACTTGCAGCAGGGGTCCTGCCGGGATATCTGGTCAACCCCCATCTGCGGAGACTAGCAATCTCTGGCCTGTGGTGCCTCACATCACCCCGGAGTTAGACTCCAACCTCCATCAGTGCGAGCTGGGCAGTCTTCCTGAAATAACCATAAACCTCCCAAAGGCTCAGTTTCTTCACTTTTTAAACTCTGAAATTATAGAAAATAATGACGCATGTACAGTACTTAGCCTGGCTCATCATAAGCAATGACTGTCTGCTGCTTCTCTGACACTTTTGCTCATGGCTGTTTCTTACTCTTGCAATGCGCCTGGCTCTGGAAGTTTTGGTTGCTCTCTTCAGCCCTTGACCGGTAACCCCGGCTCCACACTCTGCCCCTAAGTTCTCAGAATGCTCTGCTTCTTCTCCCCGCTTTCTCCACCCACTTCCACGCAGTCACCACGGCTCAGAGGCCACTCTTCACTCTGCTGCACCCACCAACTGCCTGTGCTGTCCTCTGTCTCGACCCAGGGATGCCCTGAAGCCTCCCTGCCCTTTGCACCCTACTCCACCCGGCCCGGGGGGCCCCCTCCTTCCCACTGTCCCCTCCGAACAGGCTAGGGAGTAGTCAAGAATGACCTGCACAGATCCAGTACTGAGAGCAGATCCAGCACAAGAAGTGGCTAACAGCAAACCACACGCAGTGAATGGAAAGAGAGTGACGCTGGATTTCATCAAATGTAAAACTTTTGTGCCTCAAAGGACACAGTGGGGAAAGTAAAAGGTCAGGTTATGGAACGGGAGAAGCCAGGTGTGGTGGTGCATGCCTTTAATCCCAGCACTCCAGAGGCTGAGGCAGGAGGACTGCTGAGAGTTTGAGGCCAGCCTTGGCTACCTAATGAGTTCAAGAGCAGCCTGAACTGCATAACGAGACCCTGTCTCAACTCCGCCTTGCCCAAAAAGCAACAGGAGACAATACTGGCAAATCATGTACGTGACGAGGGATGACCTGTCTAGGACACGTAATAAATGATGTGTCCATCTGTGCCTTTTACCCTTTGTACCTGCTCTTCTCTCTGCCCTCCCTGCTCGCGCCCCTCCTGCCCCTCCCTGCAGGCTCTTTGACTTCTTCGTGATACTGGCTGAGAATAAAACCCGGGCCTTCCGCGTGCTTGACAATTTTATTTTGAGACAGGGTCTCACGAAGTTGCCTAGGTTGGACTTGAACTTGTGATTCTCCTACCTCAGCCTTTCAAGCAGCAGGAATTATAGGCATGCACCACGTGCCCAGCTCTCCCTGCGGGTTCCTAAACATACCAAGTTCATGGCCACCTCAGGCCCCCCTCGGTGCTCCCCATCCGCACTGCCCCCCAAACACCTGCCTGACTAACCACCTCGACTGCTTGGTGTCTCTGCTTAGCCCTGGCCTTTGCCATCTGCCTGCCCAGAGCTCCACCTTAACACTAACTTGCTCTTTTTTCTTTTTTTTTTTTTTTTGGCGGTACTGGGGATCAAACTCAGGACCCTGTGCTTGCTAGTCAGGCGCTTATTCCACTGAGCTATATCCCCAGCCCCACCTTAACACTAACTACGGGCCTGGGCAGCACTATCGGCCTTGAGGTGCGCTCAGCCAAGGCAATTTTCATCTGTCTTTCCTCACTTACTTCTTCCTTATTTACGAGTGAGTTATTTTTAGAAACCCTATTAGCATATGAGCTCCTGCCACTTTATTCGGTGAGCTTTCCCGAGGAGCTGGAGCGGTGTTTGGTGAGATCTGCTGAGGAGCGCGGCCGTCTTCCTGGGGTCGCTGGCCCTTGCTTCTCTTTCATCAGTCGCCGTCTGTTCCTTTTTCCCTCCACTACCCGTTCTTCTGGAGCTGTGCTTTTGCCAGCACCCGATTTCAGGGGTGGGTAGCCAGCACGGCACTGGGTGGGCACCGAGAATCCGGGGTGTCTGCTGCGAGGAGTCACAAGTGCTCTGCCAAAGTCCCTGGGCTGCCAGCAGTGCACAGTCTAGTTTGGAAGGGAACAAGAGAAATGTCTCTAAAAACGGGAGGGGAGGGAGTCACGGACTCACCCCGGCTGGCAGTCCCCGCAGACGGCGTCGCTGGTGACCGAGCAGTTGGCCTTCTGGAAGCGGTTCAGCAGCGTGCAGTCCAGGCATGGCCTGCACTTCTGGAAGCCCCAGTCCTCCTTGAACCGGTGTGGCCGGCACGTCACACACTGGGCGTCCTCCCCGTAGCCGAAGCCACATTCCTGCGGGGATTAATGGATGACAGAAAGCTATTCAGACTTCACTAGCGTGAAAGAGCAAAGACTGCTGGGATAAGACGGAGAGCCGGTCTAATAATGACTGAGCATCACCCTTCCTCCACACAAAGACGGCCTTTTCAGCAAGTTCAAATGTGTCTTCCACCGCTAGTAATCTCTCTTACTGCGGTAAGGATACTTAGTCATCCACTTTATTCAAGAAGCCATGAGTGTGTGAATCAGAAAAGGCCTCCTGGGCCCCCACTGTGGCATTATTGTTAGCTTGTGGCAGAATTATGGCACTTTCTTCTTTTCTAATGAAGGCAGTCATGTGAATGCTCAGAGGCTGAAGCCACAGCATATTCAGACACTCGTTCACTGATCAAGGCAGAAAGTAAGTACGCGGACTGCAAGGGTGGTGCTGTGAGAAGGGAGGGTAGCTGCTAATAGACCTGCTAAGTCTGCAGAGCAGAGAGCCCCTGAAATGTTGAGGAACTCAGTAGCATCTGAAACTGGACAGGTTTTTATGTATTTGTTAAAAGAATGCTACATTCTTGTTCAGACAAAACTCTCTGGTGCTAACGGCCTCAAGCATCTCCAGATGTGGACAGGGAAACACAGCACACTTTTTGGCACAGGTGAAGCCTTTGACCGGAAGATGACCATCTCCGTGGGTTCAAGATGGGACGTTCTCACAGCACTTCAGATAACGGGATCATAATGTAGCCCTGAACACGGTGTCCTGTGTTTAAGGTGGCTTAGAAAATTAGTTTGAGTTAGAAGTGTGGTCCCACGGATTATAAACACATTAATAACCCTATTCTCATGTTATTTTTAGTGCAACTGTTTCCTCAGGAAAGCCACGTCTCTGCAGTTGCCCTGTTTGGATTGTGTATACTCTGTAGCCTCACACTGTGCTAATCCAGTTTTCCTAATACTTTCGTTAACGGGCTGGGAAAGATTGCAAGTGAGAGAATATGCTATGCACGCTACTGACTTGGGAACTGGTGCCGTTCCTATCAGTGCTTATCAACTATATGAGGGTACAGAGCTTTGATAACCTCTCATGGAAAATTTGCCTCCCAATTTGAAAGTTGGAAAATCAGTGGGTGTTATATCCACCTCACAGATGAAAAACTGCATAAAACTGTTTCAAAGAGAATCTAGAAATAACTTTTAGGCTTTTAGTTTGTATTTTAAAAACTGTACAAATTGAAGTATCTGTGTATGGCTTCTCTTTACAACAAATAAAACCTCAGTTATGAAGGTTAAGGATGCAGCTCAGTGGTAGAGAACTTGCCTAGCACGTGACAGGCCCTGGTGTCACACCTTCAGATCCCAGCACCAAAACAAACAAAATTTCAATTATGAAAAAAATGTCCTAAGTTTAGTGGGTGTTTACTACATGTCAAGGACTTTAAGCACATGACCTCAACAAGCTATGCTCCTTCTCAGTGAGGGAAGCACTCACTGTTCCACTGCAGTTTTGGGTGATGGAGCTTTAGAGAAGTTCTATGACCAGGCTTTCTAACCACTGTCCTATAACAATAGCTGCCAGGTACTCGTGTGCACACACATTCCACGTACCTAGGAGGGCATGTGCAAAGTGCACGCTCCTAACATAAGCCTGCAGGCCGTAAGGAGAACATCAGCAAACCCACAAATTCAGGGTAGGGGAGGCGCAGAAGCAGAACTTACATGGAATCTCCTAACACCTCCACATTCTTTCCCTGAATGCTAGAATGCAAGTCCCAGCCAGTCCAAAATTCCCATTTTTCTAGAAGATTTATGTATTTTAATTTCTTCATTCATATTTACATTCAAAATCAACAGAGCGGTACTTCCTGGGCAAAAATTAAATTAAAACCAACACTAAGGGTAGTGCTGCCTGTACACAGTAAACTGCTCCATAAAGGATAAGGAGTACTCACTTCTGCCCAGATGTCTTATCTTAATTAACTCATTCACACTGTGGATTAGGGGTGCCTTCTCCTTCCACTCAGTTGAACTATTCTGCCTGTCTTTCAAAGGCACATCTTGAACAAGCCTCACGAAGATTCAAAGAGAAAAAATGTACAAGGTCACCACCTTCTCAATGCTGAGCGCTCCAGCTACACAAATTCCAAACCGAAGGCACAGACAGCAGAGAAAGAGGGAGGGGGAGGGGGAGAGCGCGGTGAAGAATTAATTCACGAAGTAGTATTTCTTTAAAATTGTGATCAGAGATGACCTCTTGGCTGTTAGTGGAATTATGAGGTGTTTTCATTTTTTTTTTATAATTCTGTAATAATTTAATTTTTGCAAAAGGACCTGATACTCTCATAATCAAGAAAGCGATGTAGACCCACATTCTGGAAGAACGTCTTCGGACCTGTGCTCAGTCTCTGTGGGGCCACATTCCTGCTTCCCCGCTCTGTGCACGGTCACCGGGCTGCATAGGGACAGATGTGTGCTTGTGCTCATGGAGCAGAAGCTCACAGGGCTTTTCTGGGAGCACAGAAGACAGCCTCCCGCACACGTCCTCCCGGGAGCAGAGTGCGGGCATGTGACCCTTGTGGGCGGGGCAGAGCACTGTTCCTTGCTAAGCATCCTCGACAAAGGCTGGGCTGGAGCAGAGTGTTTCCAAATCTTGCTTTGATCCAGGCATCCTGGACTGTAAGACACTCAGGTACGGGCTAAAACACAACCAAGAGGGACAGGAGAAAAGGAAGAGAAGTAGAAGACAGGAAAACAGAGAGAAAAGGAGAAGGAAACACATTAGAGGAGCAATTCCTGGAAACAATCATCGTTCGAATTCACACCAAGCTAGGTTAGCACGGGCGTGTGAGTGTGTGTGTGTGTGTGTGTGTGTCCCTACAGTGGACCCAAAGGCGTATGCGTGTGCACGCTCACTTCCTCGCTGGCCGCCTGGCTGTACTGGAACTCTAACCCCCAGTCTTTTCATCTGTGAGGTGGGTATAACAACGATGCTGCCCTCCGGGGTTGTTTTGGAGAATAAATGGGTGAACATAGAAACTCTAACTCAAGCACAGAGCGGGCACTCATTACATAAATTATGCCTATAATTGCTGTGATTTTGGACTTTCTACAAACTAACAAACCAGCTCTCCTGGTTCAGGTGTAGGGAGGCCTCCTTAGGGAACGTGGGATCTCCTGGCTCCAGCTTCTTCTCCGCGGGTTACTGAAAGCACACCTGTGTTGTGTCCAGCTGAAATACTTGTACTGAATAAAAAGCATCTAAGATGAGCCGCAATGTTTCAATTAAAAAGACGTTTAAATGGCATGCACAGTGGAACTGAGCATAATGCCCGAGTCACCTACTACACTGTGCTGTCACACAAATACCCAGGGCCCCACGCCTATACACGCAGCTCCTCTGCTTCGTGGTCCCAGCCAGGTGTCCACACCCACTCCCGGCTCCTGTTGAGTCCCGGTCTCCAACAATCCACTTTCTCCCACAGAGAGACTAGGTGCGCATCTGACTACCCACAAACTTACAGTAAGTATCAACAGCAGTTTGATGGCCTCCTTTCTTTGATCTCGCAGACATAAATGTAAATATCAACAGTTTGATTTATTTCTTTTGCAAAAAAAAAAAAAATCCTTACAGTGTGGGGGAGGGGAGGTTCTGTGCTTACTCTGTGACTCCTGGCGGAATTCTGGAGTTCGTGTTGCGTGCAACCCATGTGGCCTATGTGCTTCTACCCTCTAACATTCACCCTCTAGCATGCTTTGTTGTTTATACAGCCTCCTACTTTGCAGGATGAGCATCTCATAAAAGCTTCTAGTCCGTTTCACACCGGACTAAGTCACACAGAGAGCAAACCAGGCCACACCCTCAGTGCCTCATTTCTGCTGCCTTTATCTGGATATCAACTTCCTATGTCTGCCTAGAGCGTATGTGTTCTGGTGGCGGCAACAGTAATTTTTGCTGAGATAAGCTTAGGAGAGATAAAGCTTGTAATTAGTACCATTCACAAAATAATACAATTTACTGAGCATGTATGATACACACTCTCCTGCGAACTTTAGAGATTGCTTATTTGTAAGAACTTTATCTGAAATATATTTTTTCTAAAGTATTTGCTGTTTCAAAAAGATAGGATTAGAAAATCAGTCTAATATTTTTAAGCTTATAAAAATAGCTTGCAGTTCATGGTAGTCCAAGATATTAATAAAATGACCATTCCACATGTTGCATTAACTAGAAACCTTAAATTAACTAGAAATTCAGAGAAGTCACTTCCAAGGACTTAAATTACAGAACAGTGTCTATGGTAGCACTTTTTGAGTTGACTGTCTTACTCCTAAAGCATCATAAACATAGAGGATCTATAATTATTTGTAATCCAGGCTATAAACTGAACAGCATGTAAATATTAAATACCTCCCAACATAAATGTCTGCTTTGATCTTTTTACTTCATTCAGTGAAACCAGGTGGTTAATATGCCTTGAAATCTCCCCATTAAGTTCACGAAGGAAGCACGAGGAGAAAAAGGGAAGGCACAGAGAGCGGGGAAAAATAAAGGAAGCACGAGGAGAAAAATAAAGGAAGCATGAGGAGAAAAAGGGAAGGAACTGGAAAGAGTTGGCTCTGACCAGTCCACACCGCTGAGGGCTGCAGAGACGGACACAATGCATGCGGTCTCTCTGGCTACCAATCATTTCTTTCATTTTTCTTTTTAGCATTTTGTATACTGAAAACTAGTGCACACACAAGATTCTTAAGAATTAAGTAGTGTCCCTTCCGTCCTCTTCTCTGTTCCTTTCCCATTCCTTTGCACAGGCAAACGCTGCACCAGGCTGTGGGGCAACCTGCCAGAGTGCCTAAGTGCATGTGCTGCTGTGTGCACGCTGCGCACTCTTAAAGACACTGTTCTGCAGCCTTTTTATTTTTCCCCGCTCTCTGTGCCTTGGGGAGTGCTGCCTGTCGGTGGACACAGTGCTCTCCTGTGGAGACGCAGCTGACTTTACTCCAGCTGTCTGCTCACCACTGCCCGAGCACCAGATCAAGGGTGAATCTGAACCCACACGGTCGGCCAACTGCATTTGCAACGATCCCATGGTCTAGTTGTTCTTCCACTGAAAAGTTTCACATCCTTCTGCAGCCTTCCCCCAACACGCACAAGTTTTAGACAGAAAGTGATAATTTCTCCAGGGATGTCATTTTTTGCAACAGGCAGACAAGTGAGTGAACAAGCTGGGAATAAGCTATGTTTGGGCTTAGTCTTCTTGGCCGGACTCTCAACAGGCTCCTCTGAGCCAACTGTCTAACGGGTTTTATTCTCTAGGGTCTGGCTGCACAACAGTCCTGCAAAGTTGAGTGAGCTGGAAGCCCAATCCTCTGCAGCTGGCCATCCTCCCTGTGCGAGCACGACTCTCGCCTCCCACATCTCCCAGCAGATGTCTCATCCCACTGGCCTGTCTTGGGGAATACTGTTTGGTCAGGTTAGGCCACTGCGACAGTCCAAAGTCACTTGACTGTTCAGTACTAGGTTTTCTTTGGCATCTTCCAGGATGCATTAGAGTTAACTTCCCATCATTTTATCTGGAGGAATATGTATGGGGGAGGGGCAAGAGGCGGAGAAAGAACTGTCCATCCTGGCCTGGGTGTAGACACCGATGTTTCACTTGTAGGCAGCACAGTCTCACATTAAGACCGATAGTAGGACTGCATCTGGGCTTTAAAATAACCTGATGTCTTCTCCAGTCTCCTGCTCGAAAGTCTGTCCTCCAACCTGGTGCACACCGGGCCAGCAAGGAAGAAATAATACTTGCTGGATAAACAAATGGATGCACAAGGATCCTAAAGGCAGGATTTCCTAAAGACTGTCCAGACTTTTAATTGTAAGGAGCAAAAGCCTGGGAAAGCTGCAGCCAAGGTTCCCCCTAGGTCGGGCTAAACGGCCCCCCTGGCTGTGGGCAGTGGGCGGGTGGGACCTGGGCGGGGTGGGGCCCGCAGTCTTCCCTATCTCGGTTCTGGGTCCAGCTGCGCTGCTTCTGCCACAGTTGGCAGCAGCAGCAGCTTGTCACTCTGCCTAAAATTTTGGAGCCACATTTGGTGGCTCTCCAACAGCAAAATGACTCAAAGTCAACAGTCCCCCAAACTCCTTCTCTCTGCAAATCCGGCGCTCAATAAAAACACGGGCCACTCCCAGCAACACGCGAGGAACAGCTCCTCAGATCACAAGGAAGGGGCTTACAGACCCCCAAGCCCCGCAGCCACCACTGGGGCCTCAGCCTAACGTACTATTTATCAATCAGTACAGTCAATAAGTTAGTCACTTTGGTTCTTTGAACTTTAGAAGTTAAATTCCATTTGGACTGGGAAGAAGTTACTCGTGGTGGAAATCCAGGGCATGCAAATGGAAATGACAAATTAGATGTATGTGGCCAGCGCTTAGAGATCAACTTTCTGGTTTCCTTTAGTAAAACACCACCAAAGTGGTATTTCCCCCAACTTTCAGTTTGTGAAAATCGGTAGTGGAGGTTTTTGAAAAGAAAAATGACAAGTGAGAGCGTGTTCATATCCGCCAAGCATCCCTGGGCTCGATCAGGGATAATTAAACATAGATAAAGTGAGTAACGCCGTAATTAAGTGGCAGAAATGAATCTTTTTTTATGCTTGCAAATTATGTATTTTTTGGTGACTTTCTTCATAGGGATGAAAATAGTTTTCAAAAATTAGATGCTGGGCTGGGGATATAGCTCAGTGGAATAAGTGCCTGCCTGGCAAGCACAAGGTCCTCAGTTCAATCCCCAGTACTGCAAAAAAAAAAAAAAAAAAAAATTAGATGCCTTTAAAAATATGAAGTTGGACGCGCACCCTGGAGAGAAAAGTGTGTTGTTTACTCAAGTTAATTTTCTCACATTAACCTAAAGCCATCCCAATAATTGGTTAGAGAGCTTGCTTTGAAAACCATGCCGGAAGCCTGAAACCTGTTTCAAGTGGTTCATGCAAAAACTAGTTTCCTGATTTACTGCTGCGAGGCGCTCATGTTAAAAGCACATAGTTGGCATTGACACTGGGCGAGGAGCAGGGGCCGGGGCTGGGTGAGCTCTAGGCAGTAAGAATTAAGTCTAATGTGGCTCCTCGGGGAAAACAAAAGTCATCTTCCCCCACCTATCCCAAAGCTGGCTGATGTTTTGAGTTGCAACGAAGATCCAAAGCCCAAGTCACACTCTCAACACACATTTACGGTTTCAAATGCCCAGCGGGCACCGTTTGTGGGGCAATGGGAACAATATTTCATACTTGTTGACCCCGAGTGAGGGAAGACATTCTAACTCTCTAATATTTTAACACTCTTAACTTAAAACATTCAATCATTTCACTTACAAACTTTCAAAAGCAAAATCTTGTACTGCGAGGGAGATAAAGTAAATGTGGCCCAGTGGAATAAAATACTTCACACAGACTCCAAAGGGCTCTGTGAGCCATGTTGTATTTTTCCAAAAATATAGGAAAGTTAACTATTTATGAAGCTGAGTGACTGAAAGAAATGTCCCTGAGAAGAGGAAGAGCGGGTGTGTGGGGCTTTCATGAGGGAACACTGGGAGCTGAGCGATCGGGACACCGCCTGGGTGAGGAGCATGGAGGGACGGGGACAGATGGGTGTTAGTGTACGGGAACTGGTGGCCAGGACAAGGGCAGCAGGGAGAGGGAAAGGGAGGCAGAGTGGCCCACCAGGCAGCTCTGCTTCCATGTGTATCAGGTCAGTCTGGTCTGGCTGCTTCTGTTTCAGAAGTTGGTCCTCAGCCTGAGCTTCTGGAAGAAGGACATCATTCCAGAGCTGCATCACCCAATTCAATAGTCACAACCTCACAAAGCTTCAGTTACAATTAATCTACTAAAATGAAATAAAGTTAAATGTCTGGTTTCTCAGTGACACTGGGTAGCCACATTCAAGTGTCAGAGCCATAGGGCAAGTGGCTGTCTTCTGGGTGGGAAGGCACAGACCATTGCTCTACACACCTGCACCTGACAGCACAGAAGTAGAGTAGCGTCAAACGGAGATGCTCACCATACCCATGTGGCTCTGCTCCTTCCTGCCCCCCCCCACTCTACTACGGAGAGTGACAAGGGACAGATCAACTGACTTCCGGGTGTCTGCTTCCCATCTGTGAGATGGCAGCAATTATGATCCCTATTTAAGACTTGGGGTACAACAATTCCAATATTTAATATACACAGAAGCACCCAAACTGTTGGCCTGTCTGGGACACATTGCATGCAGAGGAACTGTCCGTCTTGGGCTGCACATAAAGTATATAATATGATTAATGTATGTAAGTCATAAAGCTTCCTTCATCTTAAAAATATTTTTAAGTTCAGGGGGCCCACAGCCCACAGGCTGGATACATCTTCCCGTTGGCTCCTCATAAAAAAGGTAGCCAGTGTCACCTATTTTGGTTGCATAACAAGTATCCTGGAATAACGCTAGACAGTTGTGCCTGTTCATTTTATGTTAACAGAGGTCTTTTAGAAGAATAAAGTATCCAGGTTTCATGAAAGGTTCACATAATCTTTAAAAAGTGGTCAAAGGAAAGGATTTCGCCCTAAACAAGCACTGGAGCTGCCATGCATGAAGATGGTGACTAACCCCGACCGAGCGCGGGGCTGAGGCACCGCTCCCGGGAGTGCCACTCAGCGGCCCCGGCCTGGCAGCCCTGACTGCCTGGCCCAGGAGGCGGGAACCTACTGACAAAGGCGAGTAAGCCCAGACAGCTCGAGAGAACACAGGACTGAATGTCTTCCAATGAAAATAATAATTAAGAGTCATGAAACCACAGGTGGAAGTGTAACTACGCCTGTGCACCCAAAGCCTTTCCACGCTTTGGTCTGAAGCACAGATTCTAATTTACAACTCAAAGACCTCATGACCCCGGCATGTACCATTTTAGACTGAGATATCTGATACTAGGAAGCAGTTTTCAGTTGTATTCAGGCGAGTGAAACAAGCACAGTAATATTGTTAAAGTAAAGGCTATTTAAAGGCTTTTAAGCCTGCTGAAAATGTACTTTTTTTTAACCCTTAAGATACAGAAAGCTTAATTGTTCATATCAGTAACTTGATCCAGCTGTTCTATGTTTTCATAACTGGCTTTAAAATTTTTTGCATACTAAGCTTTCAAAATTTCAAACACTACAAATATGCAAAATTGTAAGTCTCAGATTCATTTAATTGTAAATTAAAAACAATATACTTAGTATTCCAAGTTAAAATACGTACTATTTATATAATTATCTTAAAATTTTAAAATCAACCTTAATACCAAAAGAACATATTTTTCCTTCAATGTCTAAAGCTTAGAAATGATAATTAGCCAGTTGAATGTTGTGTTAGTAAGTTATCTGATTTTAATAAATTTACAACTTTTCTCTCCTCTAAAAGATATATGTTATTGCTAAAGATATAAAGGAATTCTGAAAAAAGACTGCAAATTAATGAATGGGCAGTTTAAAATGTGCTAACCTCCAAGAAATCATTAACTGAGAAACACAAATCTAAATATATTTTTATTATATGTTAGAATCTTTTTGCCTCTGAGTACAAGCCAGGCCCATTTGCTACTTTTAGTCACTGTGTGCTAAAACCAAGAAAAAAGACTCTGAGAATATATTATCTACCATATATATAAATTCATTAATTTTTATATTACTGTATTATTTTTTCCCCAGAAACTACTGAAGGATGAGTGATTCGCTTTCTCCTTGGGCAAATGTTCTCTGTCTCAGGAGCCAGGCACTCTGACAGCAGCAGTGAGAAGCTTGGTGACACGGTGGCCTGCTCAGGGTGCCCCCCAGGGCAGGGTGCGGACACAGGGTAGCTCTGTGAGGCATGTTCATGCCAGTAGAACTTCAAGGGGCTTCCCTTGGTTGTCCCCAGTGTAATCAGGTTGGATAGCTATTTCAATACTTAGAAAAACAACTACATAGGGGAAAAAGATTTCTTCTGGATATCCACGGGCATATGAAATTCACAAATTGTTATCAAATAATGTTAGCAGACTATGGATTTCTTTATTTTATATAGATTTCTTTTTTTGTTTTGTTTTGTTTCTGAGATGGTGGGTTTTGCTACGTTGCCCAGGTTGTCTTCTAACTCGTAATCCTTCTGCTTTAGCATCCAGAGAAGCTGGGATTACAGGCACATGCTACCATGCCCAGGACTTTATTTTTTGTAAAGCAGTTTTAGGTTCACAGCAAAACTGAGAGGAAGGTACAGAGCTGGTCCCTGCATCCCCCACCCCGTCATCTTGGTGCTATATATTTTACGGGTTTGAACAGATGTACACAGACAGGTGTCCACCGCTGGATCTCACAGCATGTTTTTGCTGCCCTGAATATCCTGTGTCACCCCTTCCTTATCTTCCCCCTCGTAACCGGTGAGCACTGATCTCTTTACTGTCTCCACGGTCTTGCTTGTTCCAGAAGGTCATATGCAGTCCTTTCAGAGTTCACTTAGTACCACACATTTAGAATTGAGGTTAAGGTATCTTTCCTCGGCTTACTAATTCTGTGTATTTTGTTTTTAGGGTTGAAGACAATCCATTGTCTGGATGGACTTGCTTATGCACACACATACTGAAGGAAATTTGGGTTGCTTCAAAGTCTTGATATTTATGACTTAAGCTGCTGTAGACATCTTTGTGTAGAATTCTGTGTAGACACAAATTTTTGAACCTGCACTTGCTCGACTGAATAGTAATATATGTTCAGTTCTGTGAGAAACTATAGGCTGTCCTCCAAGGCGGTGTCCCACCTCGCATGCCACCAGCAGGGAACGAGAGTTCCTGTTGCTCCCCATCCTCCGAGGGACCAGTGCTCCGGTGGTCCACTCCACCAGTCCTGGTAGGCATGCAGTGGTACCTCACTGTTGTCTTAATTTGCACCACACTGATGAGGTAGGATGTGGAGCATCTTTTTATAGGCTTATACAACTTCTTTGTGAGGCATCTGTTAAGGGTTCTGAGATTCATTTTTTTAAAAAAACTGGGTTGTTTGTCATTGTTAAGGTTTAACAGTTGTTTGTGTATTTTAGATAGTAGTGTTTTGTTAGGTATCTGTGAATATTTTTTCTCCAGTCTATGATTTGCTTTTCATCTCCTGACAATTTCTTTTCTAACAACCAAAATTTTAAGTTTTACTGAAGTTCTAGTCACCAGTTTTTTCTTTGATAGATTGTGCCTTTAGTGTCATAACTTAAAAAATAAGTTAAATCCAAGCCTCTCTAGATTTATTCCTGTGTTACCTGCTAGCAGTTTTAAAGTATTGCTGCTTTTTACATTAGGTCTGTGATTCATTTTGAATCAATTTTTGTGAAAAGTGTATGGTTTAGATTTGTTTGGTTTGTTTGGTTTGCTTGTGGCTGTCCAGTTTCCATAGCGCTTGTTGGAAAGACTATCTTTTCCCTATTATATTGTACTTGCATCTTTGTCAAACCGACTTTATTTGTGTGTTCTGTTCTATCAGTCTACTTGTCTACTTGACATCAAAAAGTATTAATTCTCTAATTTTTCCTTCTTCAAGGCTATGTTGGGTATTCTGAGGGCTTCTTGCCTCTCGACATAAACTGTAGAGTCAGTTTGTCAATATCTGTATGATAAATTTATGAGATTTTGACTGAGATTGTGCAGAATCCTGATACACTGGTAGATCAAGGCAGATCAAATAGAAAAGAACTGACACCTTGAATCTTCCTGTCCACGAACATATGCTATCTATTTATTCATTCTTTGATTTTTGTTTTCATCAGGGCTTTGCGATTTTTCTCCTATAGGTCATGTACAATTTTTGTTAGATTTATATGCAACTATTTCATTTTTAGAGGTGTTAAAGTAAATGGTACTTTTAATTGTAAGTTCTACTTGTTCATTCTCGGCACAGGCAGTGACTTAAATTCTATAATGTTACTGTAATTGTTTATTCATTCTAGGAAATTTTTTTATTTTCTACATAGATGATCAGATCATCTGCAAAAAAGAACTTTATTTCTTCCTTTCTAATCAGTGTACCTTTTACTTTCTTTGCTTGTCTTCGTGCATCAGCTAGGATGCCTAGTTTGATGCTAAAAAAGAATATGCCTAATCTTAGTGAGAAAGATTCTAGTTTTCTCACCATTAAGTGTGATGTTAACTGTAGTTTCTTTTGATAGATACTCTATCAAATTGAACAAGTTTTCCTCCATTCCTATTTTATCATGAATGGGTACTGAATTTTTAAAAATGTTTCTTTGGCAGCTATTGATATGACAGTGTGATTTTTATCCTTTAGTGTATTGATATGATAGATTAAACTAATTTTCAAATGTTGACCCAATCTCATACAACCAGGATAAATTATACATGGTCATGGTGTGCATGTGCACATGCACGTGTGCGCACACACACACACACACACACACACACACACACACTCAATTTGCTAATATTTTATCGAAGGTTTTCTCATCTATGATCATGACAGATATTGTTCTGTAGTTTTCTTATAATGTCTTTGCTCTTCCAGTGATGCTGGCCTAATATTTCTGGAAGAGATTCTGAAGAACTGCTATCTGATAATAATCTATTCTTAACTGGTGGAATCTGGCAGTAAACTCCTCTTGGCCTACTGTTCTCAGTTTTGGAAGGTCGGTGGAATGACTGACCCACTGTGTCCACTTGGGACATTTAGAAGCTTTACTAAGTAACTCAGCAGTTCTACATCTTAGAGTGTAGATGACATGCCCTAGGGGAAGCTCTTTACTACAGGATGTTGTAATAGTTGATTCATTGTGTCAACTGGAGAAGTTTAGAAGGTTAACTAAGTGACTCAGCAGGGGGCCAGGGTCCTCACTTTGTAAACATCCTGAGCCTGTGCAAGAGGAGGGCAGGAGATGGTGTCCACCTAAAGGACCCACCCTAGGGGGTATCCTGCTCACAATATAACGGGGGAAAGAGGCTTGCTCTCCCCCGTTTTGCTCTTGTTGCTTTTGCTCTTTTCTGCCACCATGAACTGTTGCCCGCTACCATGCCACCCTGCTTTGGAGCCAGCTGATTACGGACTGAAACCTCTACAAATTATAAGTTAAACAACCTTTTCTTCCTTAACTTTGGGTGTCCTGTATGTTGTCCTAGCAAGGAGAAAAAAGCAACCAAGACAGTTGTTAATGATTGTTTCAATTTCTTTGATAGAGATGGACCTACAGAAATTGATGTTTTTTCTTGTGTAAGTTTTAGCAAATTGTGTCTTTGATGGAATTGGTCCATTTTACCTGGTTACCAAACTTGTAAGCATTGAACTGTTCATAGTATTCCACTATTGTTTTAATATCCTTGGGCTATGTAACAATGTCTTTTCTTTCATTTCTGATATTTGTTATGTGCATCTTATCATTTATTTTCTTAGCCTGGTTAGGTGATTATTAATTTTATTTACCTTTCCAAAACCCAGCTTTTGATTTTGTTAATTTTTCCCTATTGATTTCCTGTTCTCAATTTTATTGATTTCTGCTCTAATTTTTATTATTTTTTTCTTCTTCTCAGGCTGGACTTTGTTCTTCTTTTCCTAGGTTCACAGTATGGAGGCTCAGGTTGGTGACTCAGGGTCTCCTTTACAATACACACGTTTAATACTATAAGCTTACTCTAAGCGCCACTTCACTGTACCTTACACATTTTGATAAGTTGCATTTTCATTTTCTTAAAAACATTTAAAAAGTTTTCTTGTGATTTCTTCAACTTGAATATTATTGAGTAGTGTTATTTAATCTTCAGATATGGTGATTTTTCTAGCCATCTTTCTGTTTTTGACTTTTGTTGTACTACACTGTGTCCGAAAGCAGGTAGCACTATCTGATTTCTTTTAGACTTGTTAGGGATTGGTAAATGGCCCAAATTGTCATCCAGCTTGGTGAACTTGCCACCCGAGCTTCAGAACAGCGTATGCTTGGCTGATGCTGGATGAAGTTACCCGGAGATATCAATTATATCCAGTTGGTTGACAATGTTATTGACTTCAGATATGTCTTTTTTGATAATCTGCTTACTAGATCTGTTCACTGCTAACAGAGGAGTTTTGAAGTCTTCCACTGTAACAGTAGGTTCATGTGCTCTTCCTAACACCTCTCTCTGTTTTTATTTCTCCTTTGCTTTAAGGACAATGGCACAGAACTCTAGGTTGGTGACTTTTCTCCCTATGAACACTTTAAATAGCTCACTCTGTTCTCAATTTACTTGCATGTCCTCTGAGCGAGATGTCATTCTTATCTTTGCTTCTCTCTAGGTGAGGTGCACCCCGCTTGTTTCTCTTGGGATATTTTTCTTTAATCTTCATTTTTCTACAGTTTGGAAATAGTATACCTAAGTATAGGTGTTTTTTTGTCATCTATTTTGCTTGGTGTTCTCTAAGTTTCCTGAATCTGTGATTTGGTGTCTGACATTAATCTGGAGAAATTCTAAGTTATTGTTCCAATTTTATTCATTGCCCCTCTCTCCCCCCCCGCCACTTCCCTCCTTCAGTCACCCCATTACACACATTTATACCTTTTGAACTTGCTCTACAGTGCTTCAAGTTTCTTTAAGTCTTTGATTTTTTTTTTATGTTCTATTGATATACTGTATTTCATGCTCAGAGATTCTTTCCTTGGCTGTGCCTAGTGTATTAATAAGCCCAGGAGAGGTCTTCATTGCTGTTGGCTTTTTGATCGCTAGCCTTTCTTTCTAGTGCTAAGTATTTCCATCACACTGCCTACCTATCCCTGCATAATGTCTATTTTACCCCTTACGGCCCTTAGCATACTAATCGCAGGTATTCTGAATCTGTCTCATAATTCCAGCAACTCTGCCATTTCTTATTCTGAGGCTTGCTCTGTCCAACTGTGTTTTCTGATTTTTAGTATACCTTGTCGTCTCCTGTTAGAAGTGACGCATGATTCTCTGGGTAAGGGGAACTGCTGTAAATAGGCCTCTAGTGATATGGAGACATTCAGAGGGGAAGCAGGGAGGGGAAGCATTCTCGTATCCTGAGTCAGGTCTCAGTCACAACATTTCAGTCTCCCCACCAGCTCCATCCCCTGCCGCCTAGACTGGGCTGGACGTGGTTATTTCCCTTTCACAGGCCAGTGGGGCTCCAGTGAGAGCTCAGCAGTTACACTCTGTTTTCTTAGCTGTTTTCCAGGACCTGGGGCTCTGGCATATTGAGAACGCCCCCTTCCCTCACCCTCAGTTGACGAATGCAGTGGCTTTTCTCTGACATTTACTTCAAGAATCTATTTAATCCTCTAGAGGTGAAATGAAGTGTGGGGACCACTCTGTGCTCTGGTTCCCTAGTTCTGTGGACCCTCTGACCTCTCTACTTCCAGGCTGCGGTGATTTGCCAACTCTGGTCAGGTGTTCCTGCCCCACTGTCAGCGCCCAGGAGATTTCTGCCGAAGTGGGCTTCTCTGCATATGCCCCCCGGAACACTAGTGCTTCCTGGGCTCGTGCTTCTCCTACAGGTCTAAGAGTTGCTGGATGTTCAGTTTGTTCAAGCTTCTTATATGTGCATACAAAAACTGGGAAACAGTATTTTTTTATTTAAAAAAATGAGAGGTGACTGGACCTTTATCTTCAGGTCTAATTCTTGAGAAATGATTTTAAGGTTATATTTTCTACACTGAAAGGATAAATGAGAGAGAATAATTTTTTAGAAAGGATTTACTCAGGGTGGGCATGGTAGAGTACGTCTGTATTCCCAGCACTTCACAGACTGAGGCAGGAGGATTGCTGAGAGTTCTAGGGCAGCCTGGGCTACATACTAAGTTCAAGGCCAGCCTGAACTGCATAGTGAAACCCTGTCTCAAAAAGACCAAAACAAAATTTGCTCATCTCTCAGAATTTATGAAGTTTCATTTAGACTTTAATGGAAATTTTGTTAGAGGATGTCTTTCGAGGAACAACAATTCATCTGTTTTCTTCTTGGGGACAAAGGCATTGCATACTTTTTTTGTACCAATGCTAGGTAAGAAGATCAGCTACAAATTAATCTTTTGCCACCCATGGTGCAGAATCTAATGTCTGAAAATGCATGTTACTATAACCAAGAGGGGTGGAAACTTTCTGCTGAGATACTACAATTAACTAGCTTGAAGGTCAGTTCTTTTCAAGCAAAAGGAAACCCCAGGACCTGGAGCTGCCACTTACTTAACAGGACCACCAGGGGGAAAGCCCCCTCCAGGATCCACTTGAGGAATGCATTATTTTTTGTTTCCTGCTGTTTGTAGATCATTGATCAAAAAAAATCAATGATTCAACCTTAAAGAATAGTAGTCTGTAGGGGAAAAGACTCCTCTTTTAGAAGTCACTTTAAATAAAAACAATCTATTGTTCCTTTTCTAACAGCATGGCTTTGATGCTTCATTTAGAACAAAACATTACATCAACTCTCCACAAATAGTACGATCTTCAAAAGATCAGAAAGTAAGGCAAATAGATTTACAGCAAGTCTTTGAAATAACCCATGCTGTAACTATTTGTTAATAAACAGTAGTTAAACTTAAAGTACTCCTGGGCGTAACATACCCTCAAGAGGGTGAGATTAGTAATACTTGTGTTCAAAATCCTAATTTGAAAAAGAACTTCTACACTGAACCAACTTTACTTAGGATACTAAGTATACTATATTTACTTACTAGCAAGGGCAACATTCATTTTTTTAAATAAAAGTAAATTATAGCATTCACATTTTCTGTTAGCAATACTTTTTCAACCCAAATTAAAGTTAAAAATTTGGCTGGGGATATAGTTCAGTGGAATAAGCACCTGCCTGGCAAATGCAAGGTCATGAGTTCAATCCCCAGTACCATAAAGTTAAAAATTCTATGCTTTCAATAAAACAACATAAACACTAAATTATATAAACTAATGACATTTGTTGAATTCTGGTTTTGGGAACCTGGTTATCTCATTAAGACACATGAATCAGAAGTACTGAGAGGGGAACTGGATAATGTTTGGTTAAAGTGATATAATGAACCCAGAATTTGGCCATGGTATCCAAAGCTTCATTAATGATTAACTAAAAGAACTGAGGTACACAGGATGAAATTTACAAACACAGACACAATTCACCATGCACCCAGTATGTACCTTAGACAGCTCCATGCCCGGCCCGCACGGCTTGCAGAGAACACAGTTCCCAGACCCATCTCTGAATTCTTGTTGTCTGCAGTCTCCGGTTTCACAAATCACTTTGCGTGACTGGAAAAAAAAGGTTCACCAAGTGTTACCTTACAGTGCTTTCGCTATATTGTTTGTAGTAGTCACGTAATAGCCGAATGCGGGCATCAACTCAGAAAGGTCAGTCAGTTTTCACTTTAAGGAAAAAATCTCTTTCTGAATGCAACAGTGGGCCTCCTTCTCAGTAAGCCAGACAGGGCAGTAGGCCTGATTCTCCTCTGTATTCAGAGAATGCTCACGCGCTCCGTAGCTACAGCCTCCCTCTTCCTGAAGGTAAGTACTATCTTCCTCTGAGACTCTTCTGTGTACTCAGGGCAAAAGACCTTGTTGCTTTTATCTTTTCTAAGATGATACAGGAAAAGGACAGCCCTACGGGAACCCAAGGTCCCTTTGCTACCTGAAAAATTCTGAATGAACAAAACTAACCACAGAACACTTTTTTTGATCTTGAAGAGATACAGATGGATTCAAGTATAGTAAACTGAGTAACTAAATCGATATGATATATTCTTATAGCCACAAGAACTTGCAGTTATCCTTTAGACATAAAGATCTGAATGGCTTTGATGGAGAATTTTCAATCCTTTTTATTGTTCTACATCTACTTAGAGGTTATCTTTCAAAAAAACTATTTGACAATCATGAGATCCATGAAATGCTTGATGATGGCAGCACTGGTGGTGACGGAGGTGAGGGCGAGATCTCCAAAGCTCTTCAACGCAAGCGTGCTATGTGAATACGAACACCCTTAACTCCTTACCACCTGGCGATTTCCTATATACTTTGGCTCACAGCGTTGAACTTAGGTAGAAAAATTATACTTCAAGAAAAACAAAGTTTGTTAAGTCCTTTTCTGAAGTAAGTTTTACTCTCTGATTTTAACTAAAACCAAGGCTGCCTTTTCACTCTTACCCTACAGAATTGTGTCTACCTGCTTCTTACGGAGATTGTTTCATCTCAAGCGATGGTACTGATGGCAGGGCAGATCTGGGGAAGGCACTTGGGTCACACTCTTATCCTCGGTGCCCCGAGTAATGTTAGCGATCACAACTGCGTTCTCCTGCATGAAGGCCGAGAGGCCTGGGGGCCTGAGGGGACAGCCCGCTGTGTGCAATGTCTCCTGTACATCGCAAGGAGGAAATGGTTTCCGGCACCCATCATAACAGGCACTAACGAATTACTCCGCCTTGATGTAGGAATATGAGAAAATGGTATCCACAAACATCCTTAAACATAGCTAAAACCTGCGCCCCTGGGCAAATGGGAGAGAGAATTCAAGACACAGATTAGGAAGAGAGTTCCTTGGGGGTTACAGGCCCAACATTCTCTTTCCACCTCTCTCAGCTCCTTCTGACTTTGAGGAGTCTGATTTTATCGAGGGCATGAGTTTGCCTGATCAGAAACTCCACAGCTCCTTTTTAGATTTTTATTCAGTGTTTAACAGCTTCCATTAACAGAAGGGAACCTGTCCTTCTATCCTGCCTACCTGGATCTCAGATTCCAATATGACCCCATTTCCTCTTACCGAGTCTTCCAGGGCTTTGAACAGTCTTCAGTGTAAGTAACTCTCTACAACTGTAATCTTTATTGTATCTCTACATTAAGTAAATTTCGATTCTTTTGGACACGTTCATCAATCTTTGGTTATACTTTCAAACATTAACACTTTCTACCTGCCTTTAATACTTTTGGAAACCAAGATGGACATAAATAGCTATCAAAATAGTAACTCTTACACATCCATTCTAAATTCTTTATTAAATTTTAAGAGGCTCCACATTAGCATCTATGTCTTATTAGAGTCTAGGATGTGTTATGAGAGATATCTACCTATAAATCCAAGATAACATCATTACCCTAATGCTCTCAGTAACAAGGAAGTTTTATGACTTCATCTAAATGCAAACAAAATAATTCCAACCCTTGTTAAAAATACCACAGCTTAGCAACACTTTTTCTCTTACTACCCACCAAAGTTATCATTGCCATTTGGAATGAAAACTAATACAAGATCAAACCTTCACTACATTCTTATGAAATAAATGAGTCTGCTTACCAGGCAGCCTAGTAAAAGGAGAAGGGTGAAGAACGTTTTTTCTTGTTCCCGCAGTGCTTTGCGAGCCATTACTCTCGTCAAATGTATCCCAGGAGGGTTCTAAATCAGAGAGAGGAAGGAAGACACCATCAATGCCAACAGCTTTAGAGAGTCTGTGCCCTGTCTCCTCTCTCATGTCTGCATTTTCCGGATACACTAGGAACTAAATATTATTCATGTGTAAAAAGACACAACAGACGTGTCACACACACTTCTTTCAGACTTTAGGTAATGAGAACTGATGCCTGCTTACCTACACATTACAAGCCAAACTCCTATTTACCTCTGACTTCTCAGATGTACCTGCCTTTGTTTCTCTACCCAAGCTTTTAGTATCCAATCTACTTCATTCAGAAGAGAATCACATTCAACCAGTGACTTATAAATCTTCCATTCAGACAGTGCGAACAGGAGAAGAACAGTGACTAAAAAAAAATCTTGCTAAGCGCCATGAGCATCGTACTATTTTTAGACTGCTGAGCTTCCCAAGTACTCTAAAATGTCAGTACCACCATTCCGTCCATTTTAGAGATGGGGAAACAGAGGCTGTGAGAGGCTGAATACCCAGCAGTCACCCCGCTGGTAAGAAGCAGAACTTTCTTCAAACCCAGGCAAGATGGCTCCAGGGTCGCTGTTCCTGCATGTACTGTGTCTTATGTCTGCTGCACACAGGCATCATGCTTGGTCCCAGGCATAGTGGTGCATGTCTGTAATCCCAGCACTCTGGGAGGCTGAGGCAGGAGGATTCCAAGTTCCAGCCTTGTTATGGTTTGTGTCTGGATGTCCCCCTAAAGCCTCATGCAGTCCTGCGGTGGGTTTCCAGAGTTTATGATGGATTCATGGGTATGAGTGTTACACCCGCCCAGGGGTGAGCAGTTTGCATACAGTGTAAGGGAGGGAAAGATGCTGCTTGCAGGCTGCTCCCTCCATGTGCTCTTGTTGCATTTGCTGTTTTCTGTTGCCCTCTGCCATGTGCCACCCTGCCATGGAGCCCGCAAGTATGGGCTGAAACCTCCACAAACTGAGCTAAACAAACCTTTCCTTCCTTAATTTTCAGCATCAGGTATTTTGGCTCAGCAATGAGAGAAAGCTAACTGAGACAAGCCTGGTCTGGGCAATTTAGCTACTTAGCAAGACCCTTTCCCAAAACTTAAAAAAATAAAAAGTAAAAAACTGGGGAGAAGTTCAGTATGAAGGCCCTAGGTTCAACCTTTGGTACAAAAATAAACCAGCAATCAAGCAGGCAAACAGAGTAACATGGGTCTTGGGATATTCATCTGTACCCAGAAGCAGACAGCTAAGGTTTGGCCTGTGTGACTTCTCCAAAACAGCACAAGACAAATTACTCACTGGTAGAAAAGTAAGTGTTTATTTAAAACGCCTAAGAGTCACAAGTGACACAAGGGGAGGCCATGACCCAGCATCTTAATAAACATAAACCCAGTGTCTTAATTGTCACCAAGAATGGTTTAAAATGTAGAAACAAATCTGACTGTTTTTTATAGAAACACACAAGGACAAGCCAGGAGATTCTTTTTAAAAAATGGCTCCATCTACCACGAACAACAGTTTGGCTTCTTTTAAAGTAGAATCTTTCAAAATGAACAGACCCCGAACAGCTAGATCATCCGATTACTTAGAAATCAAAGCAGAGAACAAGAACAGCGGGCCAAAGGGCCTGAGCAAAACAGCAGCAGCGGCAGGACAAGGAGCTGAGCTGGGCGGGCTGCTCTGGCTGCTGCCTCGGGGAGCAGGGAGCCCGGGGCCAGCACGGCTGTCTGTCACAGGCAGAGGGCCCTGGAGGAACCTAACCCAGAGGGGTCACTTCAGCCGCTTCTGCAAGTCCCATCCGCAGGGCAGCAGGAGCTTGCCTGTTGAATGAATGGCCCGTTCTGAGTAAATTCAAACTCTTCCAGCTTCCTAGTCAGAGCCCCCGACCCCAGCATATCTTGGAGTCACCCAGCAATTGTCCGGCCAGCAACCAACTACTTGTGTAGACCAAGGGTTGGGGGTGTGTGGAAAGACAGAGCACATTCTCCGAAATGCGCCCTTCGGGTTAGCTGTTTCTTGACATTGTTCTAAATTTTGAAAAATGTGTTAATTTCTAAAAAATTAAAATGCACAATTTATAGCTAACGGAGAAAAGAATACACAGGTTGAATATCTGTTACTTCAAATCTTTGGAAGCAGAAGTAATTCTGAATTCAGATTGTTTTGGGTTTTGGAATATCTCCATATATATATAATGAAGTATCTTGAGGACGGGACCCAAGTGTAAATACTAAATTCCTTTACATTCCATATATGCCTTATTGCCTGTAGGTAATTTTATACAGTATTTTTAAGCACTTTTTTTTTCTTTTGAGACAGGGTCTCACTATGCAGTTCAGGCTGACCTTGAGCTCACTTTGTAGCCCAGGCTGGCCTAGAACTCTCAACGATCCTCCTGCCTCAGCCTCCCAAGTGGTGGGATTATAGGTGTGCGCCACCACACTCAGTCTTTTACAGTATTTTTGAATAATTTTGTGTATGAAAGAAAGTCTCATGCTGTGGAATTTTCCACTTGTGGCATCAATGTTGGCCCTCAAAACAGTTCAGGTTCTAGAACATTCTGGAGTTTGGATTAGAGATTTCCAAACAGTCATACCAACCCATTTCACCAAGTAAAACAGAGACTGGCAGTCTCTACACACCAAAGGTGCAACTGGTCTGGGCAGAAGGCTACCCTGGGACCACGCTAGCTTCTGGAGAAGACAAACAGGAAGTGCCTCTTGGCAATGTCATGTTCAAACTACACATTCATGAAAAGATAAAACAACATATCTCGTAGTTAGAATGAACAAGTCCAGTGCCTCCATAAGAATCAATCTCCATCAGGGATGGCTGCCGGGTTTGTGCCGCTAGGCTACTGGGAATATCACCGATCAAGCATAAACCCAAACAAGCTACTCAGTATGGAGACCCAGTCTCCTTCTGCCTTGCTCATCTGGGGCTCCAGCAGCCAGCTCCCACACTGCTGTGGGGAGTCAATGAGCTAAGGGCCCTCAAGCACTTTCAGGACAGTTAACTGATACCACAGTTTCCGGCACACAGTAAGAGCTCTGTAAGTGTTAGTGATGCTTGTCCTTCATGTCAAGACATCACTGAGGATCAAACACTCTAAGACGTGTGAGCACCCTTGAGGACTAGACCCACAAATGTGACACGTTCAGATGACTGCAATCAAGGGGCAGAACCGATCATCAGTACCCAACCAAGCCTCAGAGTTTACAGTTCCTCTACTTACTCAGTGAGCTGTGAGCCCAGTCAGCCAGGTGCTGTTAGCCTTCTCTGCAGTGCCTGACCCAGGCCAGTTTCTCAGCGTGCTTTCTGCAACAGCAGGTGCTGGATTGCTAGGAGGTGTTGTCTACTGAGAGGTAGGCAAGAGGCTGGGGACAGCAGCGCTGAGGGAGCCCACACGTGGCAGGGGCAGTGGCCTCCCAAATACCTTTCAGTACAGCCTGGCAAGGAGCACTTTAGAAATAAACAGTTTAGCTGCTGGAATGTTACAAGTATGACCTTGAATTTCCTGGAATAAAATGAAATTACTTATGAATTTTTTTGGCATTCGTGAAAAGAAGAACAATTTAATGAAATAACCTGTGTTTAAGTCATAATATTTAAAATGAAAATAAGGCAATAAAAAGGTTATTTGTTGAAATTGCTGTTAAATTCTGGGCATTTGGGGTCTGACCCAAAGACAGAAAAATGCTTTTATATGTTTCAGAGTTCTATTTATTTGCGGATGACTTATCAAACAGGAGGCATACAAATTAGTGTGATTATGTGCCATGAGGCCATCCACTGGGGCTTTTATAGTTTGCCAAAATATCCGGAGTAGACAACACCTCCTAGCAATCCAGCACCTGCTGTTGCAGAAGGCACGCTGAGAAACCGGCCTGGGTCAGGCTCTGCAGAGAAAGCTAACACCGCCTGGCTGACTGCTTCAGAAGCGCGGCATTGCTGTCTACCTGCCACTCGGCAATGACAAGCAGGCTGGTGAGATGAGACCTAGGAAAGCAAAAAAAAAAAAAAAAAAGGGACGTGAACCCAGAGCACAGAGCTGGCAAACACCCTGAGGAGGTTCCCGGGAAATGGCTTCTCATCAAATAAAGCTGCTCAGCCAGCTCCCTGGGGCGAAGGGTAACGAATGGGGGTGTACCCGAGTTGGCCCCCGCTAACGAGGGCAGAATCCAACAGGGTCCATCCATGCACATCTCTTGCACTCCCTTGTCCAAACCCAGGAACCCCAGAGAGCCTGTGGGCAGAGGGGTGGGGACTCAGAGGGACAGTTTGAGGACCCCTGCTGGGGAGGAGCCACCGGGCTCTAACTCTCACAGGGCGTCAGAGCACCAGCGTGGCCACCGGATGGCCGGCTCTGTGTGCAGTGCCGGCCCCACCCAGCTGTCAGAGGTGCCTGGTCTCCCTGCCCCTACATGGTCAACCCCTCATGACACCTCCACAGCATCCTGGACTTTATGTCGCAGCGTCACTGACTGCTTCTCTCTTTCTGGCTCTGTGTTCATCAGCCAGCATTCATTTTCTTTTGCCATGGCAACAGTGAACTTTTAAAGTTGATTTCCAGTATTAAAAATGAAGCAGTTCCTGGAAATGCTGAACAATCTGCCAACTACAGGATGCCGCGTGAAGGCCAGATGACCCCGTGCCTTTTACATGGAAGAGCACAGGTGTGCCAGCCCCCGTCACAGCCCCCATTGTCCTGCTGGACCCACTTCCTCACTGTACTGCCTACCCATTCGGCTGGATTTTGAGTGTCATGACAAAGACCCTGATTTCACTCCCAAAGTACAGCTCACCCAGTACATGCCTGGTACATGTTAAACGGATGAGGAAATTCATTAATCAGGGACAATATTTTTTATCGCTTAGATTTGTAAGGCATGGAACAACAGATGTGAAAAATGCATGCAAATACTATGTCAAACTGAAACATAAGTCACAGTGGGACCCCACTCCTCAGACACAGTGTTCTAATGCAGGGCAAATATCTTTTATCTGAAACGCTTGGGATCAGAAGTGGCTTGGATTTTGGACTTTTTCAGATTTGGGAACTTGTGCATATACATAATGAGATATCATGGGGATGAGATCCAGACCTACACATGAAATTCACTCATGTTTCATATGTACCTTTTCCACAGAGCCTAAAGGTAAAGCTATACAACATTTTAAATAAGTTTGTGCATGAAGTGAAATTTCCCACTCTTGATACCATGTCAGCATTCTTTGGAGGGTTTCAGATTTTGGGTCTTTGGATTAGGGATGCTCAACATATACTGCCAAATACGTACCCCTGTGGAAGAATGTGTGGTATTGACCCTTCTAATTTTAACAGTACATGATCTTTCTGAGGTTTTTCTTTATTACGTTTGTTCTTCTGAATGAGCAGAGCCAGTGAACCTGGGAATAATTGGAATTACCTGAATAATATTTTCAGGATAAGTTATTTTGTTTTCTCTGCTTTCATCTCTTAGAAGCTGTTAATTATCCTTACAGGTGCAGTGCAACAGGTAACAGTTTTCACTTAGTAAAATTATATTAATATTATGTAATGAAGCTACCTACATTCAATGGCTACATTTTTCCAATATGCAATAAGCTGAAATGTTCAAGAAATGTATCAACATTAAAGCAAACTGGCAGGCTTACAACTTATAAAATCAGCATTGAAATAAAGCCAGAGCTATAAATATAGACTTTTACATTTTAATGGTGGAACATAATAAGAAATGACTTAGAAATACTGTCAAACACACATGAATGAAAAATTAATGAGAAATTTAGGATACTGCTATTTCCAAATACAACAAGAACCACAATCCCTACCTTTTCTGCATCTTACTCTTTAATTTCACTGTATTCTGAAAGTCATTCTTCCTACATAATAGTTGGTAGAACTTTTCCAGCCTGTTAAACTCACCAAGGTACGCTATAATAAGAATACACACATTGCTGTTGGTCAAGGAGGGGGAATGGTTTCCCTTTTACAAACCACGAGACATTTTCTACTAAAAACTCTACAAGCTTTAAAATTGCTGCCAAGTATAATATTTTCAATTCTTCCAATGTGCAAAAATATTAAGGGCCACTGTCAAGTTATATTTTTTCTTAACAGAACTTCACCTAGGGTTTTCTGAGACTGATTTTTACATCTCTGAGTTATAGAGTCTACCATCTTTTACTCTAGAGAAACCATTGTCAGATTCTCAAAGTGTTCAATCAACAAGCATATTGTAAAGTGTTTCTTTATCCTAAAATACAAATAGGACAATTGTAGCATCGATGATCAAGGGGACCTCAAATACCTACATAGTCAGTTTTAAGAGAATTGTGCACAACCATCAATCTCTAAAACACAGCTGCTAATTTTTTATTTTAGCAGGAAGTCTGGAGAAATTCCAAAACCACTCTTTCCTCTGGCCGGCATGTTCTCCAGTATTAGTAGACACTATTTTAGAATTTCTTCATGTTGGACCCATCCAAGCTGAATGAAGAGTGGCTAACTAACAATGGTTGGACATCCAATTCTTGGTCTTATAGGTGATTCTTTTTAAACCTTAGGTTGTGAAACATCACTTTAAAAGGTACACATTTCATGGCATGTGCACTAGACGATAATCCAATTCTGTTTAAATGCCCTGCTTCTAAGTGCAGACATTTTTAACAGATAAAATATGATGAATGAATTCACTGTTGGACCAGTAAATCATGAAAAGAAATTCTGTTCCCAGTTTTGCTTTTCATCTTCAGCTAGAAATTTTCTTTACAAAGCTTATGAACACTTAATAATCAGCTGGAAACAGATGAAGGTAACACGTAGGCAGTGCTCACCTAATTCATTTGGAATGTCCACTTATTCAAGGTGGGCTTTCTTATTCAACTCAAGGTCAACAGAGAGAGACAGCATACTGGCTCTCCAGATTTCGGAATGTTTGACTTTAGATATTGATTCATCAGATTTGAAAGGTTCTGGCTTTAGGAAACTGAGATGTATGGCGCCTTTTGATTACGTCATGTTAAATTCTGAGGGTGGAACTGGAATAGGGAGATTGAGCTAAGCTCAGTGTGGGTTCTCAGATCTCAGTAAGTGCAAAAGGAAGACTCAAATTGTTTTTGTGAATCTCAACTGAATTCCTCAGGGCTCATACCTAGTAAATTAAGTTAGCACGTTAAGTATAAGATGTGACAATACATGTCTCACTTATTTTCCATTTTAATTATATATAAATCAAAGTCCAGAATCTGATTAATCATCTGCAGTAGTTTTCTGTTTTTTAAGAAGCCTCTTTCATAGCTACTTAGGTGTTAGCAATGCCCCTTATCAAGCCTTCTGATAGGAAAGGCACTTTATACTGCAGGTTCTAGTGGGTAAGTGTTTGAAAGCATCCTTAACTTCAGCTCAAGATCTGGCCTTGGACCCAGTCGTAAGGCATTCTGGCCAAAGAAACAAGGAACGTCCACAAGTGTCCCAGAAAAAGCTAACACAACAGCGTTAACATCAGTGTTAACACCTACTGTCAAAAAAAAAAAAAATTAAAGTCAACAAAGCCATGTGGCCATAGTAATAAAGTGGATACCCGAAGGCATTTTCATTGGTTGCAAAGAATTGGCAGAGGTCATGGTAACACTCCATGTCCTGACGTCAAGGCAGTATTTTCAAACTGCATTTCTGTGTTTTGCATCGTTTTCAGGAAACTTGGTGAGTAATACACAAAGGACAATCTGAGTCCCGCCATCCGTCGTCCACGTGGGGGCCCAGTTCTCACTCTAGTTCCAGCTACCCATCTTTAAATTAGGTAATAAGCAGTTCTGGAAATACAAATATATTTTAAAACTACATAAAAGCAGAGCTGGCAAAAACGCCTGAGGTGAAATTCCTCCACAGAAAACCTACGGAGTAAATCCTGAACTAATGCAATGTAATCCTTCCTTCTGCATCTAAGTATCTGATCATGAAACATCAACACCAAAATAAATTCTTCTGTTTACATAAGTCATGTTTAGCAATGCCTGTTTCCTGTTTATATAAATTGTCTTCTAGTTAAAGAAACTGCCATTAGAATAAAACTTATCAGGAAATAAAACACCCTCATAAATATATCGAGTTAAACTGTTTCATTTAAAGAATTACTGAATAATGCTTATAGTTTTGTTTGCAAGCCAAGTCTTATTATTAAAATGCATAAAAAAGTGACACAACTTTTTATTTTTGGCAATGGTAGAGGCTTATGCTTAGCTCATGCTTAGTTTACGACCATCAGAGCAGATCATAGGCTGGGCCTGGTGGCACACATCGGTAATTCCAGTACTCTAGGAGGCTGAGGCAGGAGGGTGGGAGCTTGAACCTACCCTTGGCAATTTAGCAAAATCCGGTCTCAAAAAATAAAACAAAACAAAACATCTCGGGATATAGCTCTGCGCTAATGCCTTGTAATTCCAACAACAACAACAACAAAAAAAATCACAGAATTTTGATCCAGCCAAACTTAATCTCCAAGAACATACCAGCTAAACTTCTATTCTGTGAAACCGCTTGGGACATTGACGCGGGCTGCAGAAGCCACCGCCGCGGGTCTCTGCACATCTCCCACCTGCCCGCTCCGCGTCTCCCTGTGCGCACCCGGGTCCGCGGGCGGTGGCGCCCGCGCTGCGCGGAGCTCACGGCGGAGGCCGGCGCCCCGCGCCCCGCGCCCCGCGCCCCGCGCCCCGCCAGGAGGTCTGAGCGCCGCGCCGGGTGCCTCCGGAGCCCCCTCCCGCCCGGGTCTCAGCCCGGCCTCGCGGCGCCTCCTCTGAGGTCCCCCTCCCGGGTCCCCGCCTCCCCAGTGACCCCGGCGCCCTCCGCCCGGCCGCAGCCGCGCGCACCTACCTCCCGGCACCCGCTCCGCCGCGGCGGCTCCGTGCTGCGGGGTCTGCACGGCCGAGGCTGCGGGCGCGGGCAGCCTGGGCGCTGGCGCGGACGCGGGGCGCTGAGCCGGCTGGGGTCCCTCGGCGCGCACGCCCGACAGCTCCCCACGCCCGGCTCGCGCTCTCGTAGCCTGGCAACGGCCGCCACCAGGCCCCGCCCACCAACTCCAGGTCCCGCCCCCGCCCCGCCCCCGCGAGGCCCGCCCCCAGCCTCTCGCCACCTCTAGGAGCTGGGGTCCGAGCTGGAGTCCGGAGCCCGGCTGGGGCCGCTGAGCGGCCTGGGGTTGCAGGAGCCGGTGAATTCGGGGTGGGCGCGGGGCTGGAGGTGGGGAAACACGTCACCAAGAGCTCGGCTGGGCCGGGGTCGCTCCGAGAGCGGAGCCCGCCTCTCTGCCCGGCCATTCCCCCAGCCCTGAGCCGGACAGGCGTGCAGCGCACACCCACCCCGAGTCCGCGTCTGCACAGGGGCAGAGGCCCCAGAGCCGAAGGCAGGCCTGGCTCCGGCGCCCGAGCTCCTGCCGGCCCAGGTCCTGACACCGAGCTCACGGCCGGCCGCCGCGCGGACGCACGAGTGGGCTTTTCCGCAGACACTCTCAGGGCCCCCACCGTCCGAGAACGCCCGGCCTGCAGTGTCCACCAGCCCGCGGCCCAACCTGAGGCACGGGGCAGTGTAGAGCAGGGTTGGGCCGTGGCTGGCGAGGGCGTGCCAGGTTATTTATATAATTGAGCTTGATTTTGTCCATTTATGAAGTGGAGCTAACAGTGCCTACCTTGCCAGTTGTTAAAATGGCATATTGTGCATATACTCGAAAGCTGCAGAGGTGTTGCGGTTATGGGTGCGTTTGCCCAGTAAGGGGCTGTCTCCTTCCAACCCAAGAGGTTGATCCTGACATTGCTGTGACTTTTCTCACGCTGCTTTTGCCTTCCAGTGTCACCCGCGCTTCTTTTTGGGTGGAACCTGTGTTTCTTTTCTATATCTCAAGGCGCACTGTAGACGCTAAATAAATACTTGTTGAGTGAATGGATGGATGGATGGATGGATGGATGGGCAGTGTGAAAAATACCAGAAAAATATCGTTGTTCCTAGACTATACCCCGAAGTATACTTCACGTCCAACACATCCTGAGCACAAATCACAGCAAAGACTTATTTGTAGGTCACGGACAAATCCTCACCCTGGAACCCCAAGGCAAGTACTGTCTGTGTTTCCTTATGTATCTAGGACCTTCGCTGTGGACCTCTCCGGCACTCATTCCCAGACTGTGCGGAAGGATTCCCTTCCCCGAGTGTCAGACGTCCCTTTCCTGAGGACGAGTCGAAGCTCCTTGGCATCTTACAGCCTAGCACACGGGAGGGATGCTCAGCTTATCCTTAACATGCCCGACTGCTGCCTCTTCTTTTGCCAGTGCTTGGCCATTTCCCCTACCTCCTCTTTTCTCTTGCTGCCGACCAGAATATTGCTGCCACTCTCAACCCGGGCACCTGCCTGCCAGAGCTGCTGCTGCCTGTCCGCTAAAATATTTATAGGAGGCGCCTCCTTGTAAAGATGGCTTCTGCACTCCTTGGATTAGCATTCAAGGCTTTCTGTGTTTGGATTCCATCCACACTTTGAGCATTCTCTTTTTCTCCTCTGGGCCTCATGCTTTATATTCTTACCAAACTGGTCTGCTTGCCTTAGCCTCAGATGTGCCCTGAATTTGCCCTTCCTCAGCTCTGAAAGCCTTGTCTTTGCCCACACGTCTCCCTTGGCTCTGACTCCTTACTCCTGTTTCAGGGCCAGCTGAAAAGTCACAACTCTCGTGAGTTTTCCACTAATTTGAGGCTGTAATTCCTCTCTCCAAGGTTTGTGGTAACGTGGGACTTGCCATGTTCTACCTTGTGTCATGATTATGTGTGGATTTAGTTTTTCTTTCTCAGAGAGTTGCAAATACCCTCATGGAAGGAGCATATTTTGTTTCAACTTGTATCTCTGATAGTATCAACCATTCAAACAAATGTTCATGAAATGTTTTCCGTGCAGAGCTCAATCTGCCAACCTGGAACCACCTTCTCTGACTTCAGCCAAGCATTCTTACCCTTTCTGACCTCCTTTTGTACTTGGGGACAGTAAGACTTTATGCGAACTGTTAGTTCTTAAGTCACTGCGTGTGAGTTTGGTTGCTCTTCCCAGCTAGTCTGCTAGCTCTCCATAAAAAGAGACCCTACTGCGAACATGCACCAGCTTGGGCATCAGACAATGGGGTCTTCATGCCAACTTGGCATTCACTAGTTGTATGACCTTGAAAAAAGTTAGTAAATCTCCACAGATTTCCTGCTCTTCTGTAAAATGAATTGCTTTATAGGTGGTTGCTAAACGACATAAGATACATAAAATGCTTAGGCTAATGGTCGGCATAAGTTAAGTAGTCACTAAATAGCACCGCTCTCAGGAACAGAGTGCTTGTGTGGGGCATGTGATGGCCAGCATCAGTCAATAAGTGGTCATGGGAATGATGACCATGACGGTTTATGGACTGATGCTGGCCATGGAGAAAGGAGCACAGAACCTCTGTCCTTAAGCCACTGGATGCCTCTTATTCTGAAGAGAAGAGGTCCCACTCGGTTAGCTAAATACCCTCCACTTCACCTCACTTTGGTTGTTTATATGATCTGGACAGTTCTAAGAGAATGCATGATTCCAAGGCAGCTTGGTATAAAGATCTTTACTTAGACAGACAGAGAGAGAGCTCATAGGTGCTAAGCAAGAGCTCTACCACTGGGCTATGTCTGCAACTCCTGCTATGAGGACCTTGATGGAGGTGTTTCTAAGATATGCTTAAAGTTGATATTTTGATAGCATCTGATTGATACAAAATGCATTTGTTTAGGATAATTTTCTCCCCAAAGTCGAACTAATGAAATAACATATTTCCTAAAAGAGTTTCATTGATAAATTAGTTTACTGGAATCACTAACAGAAAACTGCCTGACTTGCAGTTATTTCTACTGTAAGTCACGATTCCTTGGAAAATGGAATAGAATGCAGTTGACATTAGTTTGCAGTGTTTGGCACATAGTTGGCATTCATTAAGTTTTTTTGGGATGAATTAATAATTGGGAGTGAGAGTCTCCAAAGGTAGCAATGCTTGCCAAAGACTTCAGAAGATAAAGGAAAAGCCTTGTTTAAGTAATTCTCAGCACCCGCTGCTGCCAGTTGCAGTCGGTGAAGGGCTGGGGAAGACCATGAGGACAGAGGCTGAGTGACATGTTCAAGGCCACCCAGCAAGTAGTAACAAGGCCATGATCAAAATGTGGGCTCCCTGAATCCTGATGTAACCTTCACCATACCACAGGTACATGAACCAGTGTACACAGGGAGGCCAAAGAGTCTGCACAGTGCCAGGCTCATCGCACTGATAGAGAAAGTAGCAAGATCCCTTGCACTGATCTCTGTCAGTTCATGCCAGGTTGGCCGGAGCATCTCCATGCTCATGTGGTTTGCGTGAGTTTAATGAGTGAAGAGACCCCCTCTGACCTGAGGCTCTCCTTTGCCCGCAGGCGGCTGACACTCCACACAGAGCTCCCAAAGGAGCAGGCTGGCTGAGCAGCAGCCCACAGTGCCAGGCAGAAGGACTGAGGACCCTCAACAGGACGGAGCAGCGTGCTGACCCGATTGCTGCTCAGAGAGTGGTTTATGTTGGAAGGAATGGTTTTATAAAGTCACTTTACCCTCGCCTGACTTCTCTTTGAGCAGGGTGAAGTCGCTCACCAAGGATATGGTTAAACCACCTTCTCCATCCCCTCTGTGAGTCTTGATTTCAGCACGTGAAAGGCTGCGCAGGGGAACCTCAGAGGCGGCACAAAGGCTCTGTGCATGGGGGGACAGGCCACAGCCACCGGCCACCCTGCTCTCCTCACAGAGCAAGGGGCCCTCTCAGCCAGGCCCACACAGCACTTTCCCTCCCTGTACTGGGACTGAATCCAAGACCTCTGCAACGAGTTACACCCCAGCCCATTTTTATTTTTCAATCTGTGGCAGCCTCTGGGTAAGTCACTAAGTTGCCCAGGTTGGACCGGAACTCTGGATCCTCTTGCCTCAGCCTCCCAGAGTGCTGAGGTTACAGGCTTGCACCCCCTGGCCTGGCTCTGCAGAGTCACTTTTTAAAGGGTACCAAACCATTAGCTTTCCTGGGGTGGCTTGGACCAGTGCCACCCTCACAGGGACAGAGCCTGACCCATCACGGCAGGTGCTTGGGTTCAGTCCAGTCCTAAGGCAGAGGACACATGTGTTCTGTCTTGAGGTCCTTTCTGGCTTAAGATTCTAGGCCATGAAAATTGTCTGATCATTCTTATAACATATACCAAATGAAAGAAAAACATGAAATCTGTTTGGCAAACTTTTGGTTATAATGTTGGCTCACAGTCCAGTTCAGCTCTGTGCAGTTCTCAGAACAGACAAAATGAACTGTTTTGCCTTAGAGAAAGTAGCTAAGATTTGAAATCAGATGGACTCCAGCACTGCTATAATCTGCCCTATGATACCGCATGGGCTCAACTCCTCCAAGGTCTGTGTCCCCATCTACAAAATGGAGGTTGACAAACTTATCAGTTGTGGATTTAAGTAAGATAGTGTTTTAAAATATATCCTTATAGGCCTATGGAGTATAGCTCAGTTTCATTGCATCTGTCTGGCAAGTACAGGTCCTGAGTTTGATTCCCAGTATCCCTCCCAAAATATCAGGTTATCATACCTGACACAGAGTTACTCAGTACATATTAAATTAAGTAGCAATTACTGAATTAAATAATGAAATAATAAATATTAGTGAATACCAGTAATATGTAAAGATTCATATGAAACACTGCAAGCAATAACAAAAATTATCAGGGACAGCTATTTGGCTTCCAAAGCAGCGTAGAGGTGCAAAATTTAATCAACAACCAAATTAAGCTTTTTCACAGGAAGTAGTTTTCCAGGAAAAAAGAAGAGTTCACGAAAATGCTTTCAAGGATTCTTAGCATAATCGAGCACAGCCTTGTAACACACCATGGGTGAAACCATTTTGAAATTATAAACTGAAACTTCACAAAATGCCACTGCAGCTCTCAACTGAGGAGGAATAATAACTTCTAATCAATGATTTAACTTTTCATGGTTCCCCTGGCACCTCTTCAGAAAATATCATTTCCTTAAAAACCCACAAAGATGTGCTTTTATAATGCCAATATATATTTTATATATGCACAGAGACATGCACATATGCAGTTTCGTAAGGCATTGATACACGCAATTTTTATGAAAAAAATTTTAAATGTCATGGTAAATTGTGTGTGGCAGCGATTACATCTAGAAGGCTTAAAATGCAGATGCAAAGGAAGAGCTGGGAAATAATCAGACACCCCCAGTTGACTGGCATATGTGTCCTGGACACAAAAGGAGAGATGGCAATAGGAAGTGGCTGTCTATATCTTTCAAACCAGCGTTGTTCTCCGCCCTGCTCCACAGAACCTTCGTCTCAGCAATTGTTAGAAAACAGACTGTAAGGCAGGGTGGAAAGAACACCAGACAAGCGCTCAGAAAATCAGCCTTGTGACGTTGAGTGAGCGAGCCAAGCTATTGTTCTGTCTTCTCAGTTTCCACATCTGTACAATGGCTGTAAACATTCCAGTCACGCTTATTTCATGAAAATGATCTGATCAACCTCCTCGAGTTACGCAGAAGAAAGCTGAGACGTAAAGAGCCTCCCTTAAGGTCACAGAGCTAATCAGGGACAGAATCAGGACTAGAAAGGAGTGCTTTGAAGAGCTGGCCTTTCTGCCTCAACAAAGCTGCCATTGAAGCAAGATAGGGAAGTGCTTTGAAAAATGTAACATAAGCATTTTGTTCAGTGGAAGTATTATGGGGTATATCTCCTAAGTCATAATCAGGGTCATCTTGTGGCAATTAATTAAGAAATGCCTTTGAGACTGTACCTGTTTCTTTAGCACAGTCATCTTTCTCTTAAAATGAAATGCATTAGGTTTCATTTCTCAACAAAGGCACAAGAAGTAAACAATTAACTGAGTTAATTCAGACCCTGAAGTGGATTTTCAAGGACTTGACTTGCCCAAGCTAGTTTTCTGCAAAGCCTAAATCAATCAGATAGCTGCTAATTCCCTCCTTTGTTTTGTGCTCCCTAGAGAGTCTATTTGTTAAAATTAACCTAGGGAGAGAATAAACAGTTGTTTTAAAAATGCAAAACACTGAATCTGTATTAAATGAACACATTACAAAGCATGCTGTTTTTTTAGGGATATGTCTGGACAGTACTTTAAAAGCTAGTTTTTTTTCTCTGAATGTGAACATTATTGCTGCTTTTTGGACTGAAAGGGCCTTTTAAACACATTTTAAAAATTGGAATATTATGAACACGATTTGTTGCATTATTAGTAGAAAAAAATTCAAATGCTCTCCTAGCATGACTAACAACAACACTTAAATCATTTAGATTACATTTTTACTGACACTTGAAAAATATAGTCAGTCTAGCAAGGTTCTAAATAATCTCCACTTAACAACTATCAAACCTTTAAAACTAAGCAAACGATGCTCATTACCCTCCTAGTATCAGGAAGAACCTTTAGAAAATTAATTAATTGGCTTTGAAAAATCTATTACATATGAAATGAGACTCATTAGATGTTTCCTATTTCATCTGAATTTCAGAGTCAAAAACAGCTGGTCTTATCACAGCATCACCCCATAGTTCAGCTAGCATAAAACAAGACAATTGTGACAATGATCAAATGTTTTGTGCAAATAAACTTAGGACTAAAAACATTACACCGGTGTGGGCACTTGGCACTGTGTTGTATTCTTGCATTTCAAGGAGATTTGTACTCTGTGTGTGTGTGTGTGTGTGCGCGTGTGCGTGTGTGCATGTGTGCATGTGCTATCACTGAACTGACAAAGAAATAACTGTTAACTTTCAAATTGAGTGCAGCAATATAATTTGGTTTTAAGGGCATTAAGTAAAGTGAAAACGTGAGTAATTTACTTTCTGCAACCTAGTAACTGTTGATTACTCACATAGTTTTCATAAACAGTTGCCAAATTGTAACTTACAACAACTGTCACTATACACTGAAAGTAAATGTTAATTTAGGAATATTAACCATGTGAACTTCCATCAGCCTTGTAACTGGGGCTTGTGCTATTTCTGAAAGTTACAGAAAGTTACAGAAAATCGCTAGAGTATTTTTAGCCAAATCTACTACAGCTTTACTCTTTTGTTTTTAAATTCAGCTTTACACATAAAAGGCTGTAATGGAACTCAAAAGACTACCAAGATTCCTCTGGGTACACAAACTGCACAAGGAAACATATTTGATAGATTTACATCTTGGAGGTGAGAGAATAAATAAACGGTAGAAATGGGATTACCAGAGATGCATTTTGCGTTTTTATGTGTGAAAACAAGGGAAGCATTTTCAACAAGCGCAGCTCCAGGGACTGTGCGCTACGTAAAGTGACCAGGGTACACTTGGAGCAGCTGCAGGGCTCAGATCCAAGGTGGAACACTGGCTGCATGCTAAAGTTTGCACTGTGCTGCTTTGTCTTGTTTCAACCACTTATTTCCAAGTAAAATTTGCACGACAGATTGCAAACCCTTTTCTACAAACTACCAAAAGGTTGCATCAAGTATCAAATTTACCTTGGTCCGTACATGCGGCATAGTGTAGTATTCAGCTACAGAAATGTCTGCTCTTTAAATGAATAAAGGCTTTTTTTTTTCAGGACACACGTAAAAAACACAGTGAAAGCTACAACAAAACATAAAACGCAGTACCTGCAACTGCCCGCTCTTCCCGGAACGCACCCTTGGGCAGCGTAGTCTCTCTTTGGCAGCCCTTCTATGCCAAATGCTCCCGCCTCCCCAAAAATGTGTGTCAGCACAAGCCCAGACGAAACTGCAAATCCAGGAAAATGAAATTAACCATGCAGATCAAAGGCAGAGGAGCAGGGAGATGAAATGCCTGTAATCTGATCAGTGATCGGTTGCTGAACATCAAAGGCAGGGCTGAGCTTATATATATGCAGGGATATCCAGAAAGTTCACATTCAGCAGGTAGGTAGCTGCCCTCCCGCCTCCCGGGGCATGCATTCTTTTGTTAAACGTGGATCACGCTGTTGTGCTCTCATATTTTGCATCGGAGCGCTACCGGCGGCTCCTCCAGGCCAGGGCCGGATGGCCGGATCCGCAGCTCTCGCGGTTCCCAAGCTGTGCTGTGGATTGTGTGCTGGAGGCTTTTCCTAGTGCCAGCGGGCTCGGCTTTATCCCTTTCATCTCGCTGAACTGCAGATCCCATGACATCATTCAGCGCTGTGGGACTTAGGAGAGCTATAATTCAGCTCAAGAGAAACCAGAGTTTGCAGGATTTCTAATCACGTTCCTCTATTGTGCTTCACACAGGACAGTTTCTGTTATCTGTCCCCAGCTGGAAGGGACAGCGCTGCTGTGGACGTTCCTTAGACGATAAGATCCCTGATGAATGGGGGTCTGGCCAAATAACAGCCTTTAATTGCTTTTTGGTTGATACAGATCAGAATGTCCTACAAAGAGCGGATATCAAATATTCACAATAGCTAAAGAGCAATGTTAAAGTATGAGGACATTCCCTCAGAACGTCTAGGTTGTATCGCCAGAGCAACAGCATCGTGTTTTAAATTCTTGTTTATGTTTTGAAAGGGACCAATCTTTAATCAATGCTAAGTAAACTGTTTTCCTTGAAAAGTAATTTATTACCATCTGACCAGCAAAGAGTGGTGTTTTCCTTAAATTAGTTAAGGAGTAAAAAACCAGCAATTCGTCAGGAGACAGATATCTGGCACCTTCTCCCTTAACACCTCGGGCAGAGGCTTAATCTGAGTCTTGATCTAAACTGGGGATTCTGAAAATACAATTTTAAGATATCTACTTCTTAGGTGTAATTCAAATATTTGTTGAGCGTTTTAGAATTCACACAAGAAAACAACTACATGGCACAAAGCACATGCCCTGTGATCCCTCCACAGCCCTGTTCCTCATCCTTCCCCCAAAAGCTGCAGTTGGGACTTTTAACTGAAAAACTGCCATGTTAGTCTAATTCTCCACATTGTAAAATTAAATCTTTTGCATATTATTTAGAATTTTGTTACTGTTTTTCCTGAATATTGCCAGATTCAAAACAGTAAAATTATTTTATTTTTAGTACTACATGTATAAAAGAGCTAAGTTTCATCTTCACTGAAATCCAGAATACCATGCATTTCTGAACTCCAGACAGTTCTTTCATAAAATAAAAGGAAAAATTTCCTTTTGATAATGGAAACGTATCAACTCTTAAGTGGTCAGTGAAAAATGTATTTGCAAAACTTAGAGGACAGTAGAATTTCATATTTCTATTTATAAGCTCCTTCTCTACTTGGTTTCATTTACTTTTTCCTGATGTAATGTTTGAAAATGTACTTTATGATGAATTTATTTCCAGGCGTCCATGATTTTTGAACAAATTTTAAGAGCAAAATATTTGGTTTGAACAGTGTATGAGTTTAATGATTCACTTGAATAGTCCTGTTTATTTTTTAATGTTTTCTTTGGTGAAGGCCGATGCCAGAGATGGTGTACACCGGGCAGCTGTGCTACTGCTGAGCTACATCCCAAGCCCTAGTGTTTCTGTCATAATTTTCTACTTGATACATCATTTCTCAAAGCTGAGCAATTCTACAGAGCTGAGATGGTAGCTTGACTCATGCATGTAATGTTTCTGGCTTTCTTGAAGCAGACCAGGAAAATTCCTGCAACACCTGCATTCTACACAATTCCTGAGCTCCCTGAACTCATGAATACAAAGGAAATCTTTATCAGAATAAAATATTTCCTGCAAATTAAAACAACAGTGAGATTTCACCTCACCCCAGTAAGAATGGCTAGCATTAAGAAATCAACCAACAAGAAGTGCTAGAGAGGCTGTGGAGAAATAAGACCTCTTCTCCACTGCTGGTGGGAATGCAGACTGGTGAAACCACTGTAGAAAGCAGTTTGGAGATTCCTCAGCAAACTGAGTCTAGAGGTCCCGTTCAACCCGGCTATTTCCCTTCTGGGTATTTTCCCAGGAGATCTGAAAACATCCTATCACAGCAATATATGTGCACCCATGTCCATAGAGGCACAATTTGTAATTGCTAAATTGTAGAAGCAATGCAAATGTCCATCCACTGAAGATTGGATAAAAAAATTGTGGCACTTTTATATAATGGAGTATTACTCAGCTATAAAAAAGATAAAATCCAGGCTTTTATAGGTAAGTGGTCACAACTAGAGACCATACTCATAAGTGCAGTAAGTGAAGTAAATCAGACCTGCATGTGTAAGAACCTGAAAGAGTGAATAAAAACTAGAAGGTATGATAGACATTGTGAAATGAAAGGGAAATGATCAAAAGTAATGGGGTATGGGAAAGGAGAAGGGAAAGAAGGGGAAATCATGTATGTATGTATATACAGGATAGCTAATAGTCATACTACTAACAGTCTTCTATTGTTTTACTGAAAGGAACAGTTAATGATTACTTGTTTGATCAATATTGCATGTCTCTATTTGTTTTCCTGAGAAATCACTTTGAAAATATCAATACACAATACAACAACCATTGTTAATTTCCTACCACTTTGTCTGTAACTCTGTATTGTTTGTATTGTTCTTATGCTGTTTTGTAAATGGATGTCTGTTTGTTAATATGTTTTCTTCCTTTATTTTTAAAATAAAAAAAGAATAAAATATTTCCAAGAGAGTATGTGTTCATTTCTGTCTGAGGTAACCCAAACCCTCCAGTTCTATGGAATCCATATTCCATCAGCCTGTACTCAGAAAGAGAGTTTGGCAATAGGTTGATTCACCAAATGATAACAACTCTGTGAGGTTCTTGGAGGAAGCAAGTAGGTGCTGTGTCTTTCGAAAGGTTGGCATCAATAGAAAAGGGTGAGGACCTGGATTTGGTTCTCATAGTTTTCCTGGAAGTTTGCAGGAGACATTTGGAAGCAAGGACACATAGGCACACACCAGTCAAGCTATCAATTCACACACGTCTTGTGAAGGAAGATTGATTGTTCAAGATGCAATATCCCTATCAACGGGAGAAGCTATTCACCAAGTCACTGAAAATTATTTTAATTGGTCCTTTTGTGGCAAAAACTCCCTTCAGGGGAGATGACAGGGGCCAGAGGGCAGGCTCCATCTCTCCCTAGACAGAGCGTGGCTAAGGGCTTCCCTCCACTGAAGAGCAGCCCCGACCTGGTCTCAGTAGCACTGTGCTCAATTCCCTGAGCTCCCGCATGGTGAGATGTGGCCTGGACCATTGTTTCTGCACAACACCATGAACGGGCCTTCTCCAAAGCTTTGCTCTTTCTTCTCCAAGTAGCCTAGATGACATGTGATGGTCTGGAGATAATGTCTCACTATGGTCCTCACAGAATCATGTGCCACTTAACAAGATACTTTCTAAGGAATGTGCCATGCGAACGTCACCAAGCATACCTACACAAATCTAGATACAGCACTTAATACACACCTGGGTATCTGACATAGATGGCAAACATGATGAGCAAAGCAACTTAGGATTAGATACAGCACAAAAGGAAAGGAGGCCATCAGGAGACAAAGGAAGCACCAGAGCTAATAAGTTTTCCTAATTTTCTCTTTTCTAAACTTTCTGTTTAGAGGATACATTCTGGATTATATCATAGAAGCACAGATTCACTGCATAAATTGAAAGGAATTGTACTGAGCTACCACTCAGATAACAAACACACTTATGTGCATGCACGCACACACACACCAGTTTTAAGAAGAGTTTTAGATAGAACAATTGAATGGTTAGAACAGAGATTTCCTATATGCCTCCTGGATCCCACCCAGGTTCCCCTGTTATTAGCAACTCAGATTTCTAGGGTATATTTGTAACAATTAATTAAGTAACATTCATAGCATTATCAACAGAAGCCCAGAGTTTACACTGAAATCCCCTCTCTTTGTATACAGTTCCATGGAATTTGGGAAATGTGTAGTGTCATGTGCCCTCTGCCGCAGTGTCATACAGAGGAATGTCTTTGTTCAAAACATCCCCTGTGCTTCGCAGATTTGTTCTGTGTCCTGCCCTAAAGCCCCTAAAAAAAAAAATCACTGATCTTCCTTTCCTCTCCACAGCTTTGTCTTCTCCAGGATGCTGAGAGTTTGAAGTGCAAAATATGCAGCCTTTTCCTATGGCTTCTTCCTTAGCAGTATGCTTTTAAGGTTCTTTCAAGATGTTTTGTGGCTTGATAGCTGATTTCTTCTTCTTATTCAATAATACTCTATTGTCCAGATTACCAAAGTTTCTTTATCCATCTGCTGATAGCAGGATGGATAGCAGGATATCGTGGTTGCTTCCGGTTTTTGTATTTATGAAGGTTTTTGTGTGGACATAGGTTTTTAACTCAAAGGCAATAAATACCTAGGAGCAGGATTGCTGGATCATATGGCAAACCTATGGCCAACTTTCTAAGGAACTGCCATACTATCTTCCAGTGACTGCGCTGCTGGGTGTGCTGGCACACACCCATACTTCGAGCACATGGAGGCTGGGGGAGGAGGAGCCCAGCAAGCTCAAGGTTATAGAGAGAGACCCGGGTTACAGAGGGAGACCCTTTTGCAAAAAACCCCATCCAACTGTCAATACAATGAAATAAATATACCATTTTCCATGCACATCTGCAATGAATGAGACCTCCTTTTGCCCTAGATTCTTGTCACCTTTTATTGTCATCAGTTTTTAAAAATTTAGCTTCTCTAGTAGGCTATGGAATCCCCTTGTTTTAACCTGCTTTACCTTCACGCCGTATGTCTTGAGCATCTCTCCATATACTTATTGCTGTCTGTGCTGCATTGTCTTTGGAGCAGTGCCTCTTCAGGCAATTTTGCACCCTGGAAAACTGGATAGCATCTTTTTACTATTGAATTTTAAGAGTTCTTTGCATATTTTGGGCACGTGTGCTATGTGTATCAGATGCATGTTTTATAAACACAGTAGTATCCAACATCCAAAGCTTTGCTTTTTGCAATTTCAGTTACATGTGTCAAACTGCAGCCTGAAAATATGAAATGGAAAGTTGCAGAAGTAAACAATTTCTGAGTTTTACGTTTCATGCCATTCTGAAGACTATGGTGAAATCTTGAGTCATGATGCTCTGTTCTTCTTGGGGCACGGCACATTCTTTTGTCCAGCACATCCATTCTGTATATGATGTCCGTCCACTAGTCACTTAGTACCTGTCCCAACTGTCGCACAGACTGTCACACTGTCACAGGGCTTGTGTTCAAGGAGCCCTTCCTTGTCATAGTAACGGCTCCAAAGTGCAAAGAAGTGCTGCTGGCAATGGGAATATCACAGCGAGGAGCCATAAAGTGTTTTCTTTAAGTAAAAAGATGAATGTTCTTGACTTGCTAAGAAAAAAGTTATATGTTGAGGTTGATAAAATCTACTGTATATTTTTGAGACAACATTCACCTAATTTTTATTATATAGTTATAATTATCTATTTTGTTATTAGCTATTATTAATCTCTTGCTGTGCCTAATTTAGAAATTCCACTTTATCTACCATCTGTATGTAGAAAAACCAGATGTGTAGACCTCGGTACCATCCAGGGGGTCAGGTACCCCGAGGTCTTGGAATGTGTCTGCTACGCGTAGGTGGGGCTAACTACTTTCTCCCGGTTGGTGGCTTCCCTTTTCATTGTCTTTTTCTGTTTTTTGAAGAGTTTTGTACATTTTATTTAACAAATGTAAGTCATAAAAACTTGTATCTCTTTGACACACTGTGTTCATGTATCTCAGCCTAAAGTAAATGTTTGCTGGGAAGTTTGTTTTCGTAAGTTCCTCTTGAAGTTCTCAATTATCTTCTCCTTTTCCATTAGGGTTATACCTAGACAGGTCATCAGCGAGCGACTCTTCTTTTGCATGTTGCTTTTGTGCCTCCATTTCCTGTTTCAACTACTCTTCTAACTTTGCATTCTTCCCAGCATGATAAGCTGTTAGATCTGACCCTCTGGTGATGTGTGGGAGTTCACCTGATCCAGGAAATATGAGCTTTTGAATTTCTTGAAATTCTTTAGTTGACAACATGTCTTTTCATTGTCTTAACAGTGATTTCACAGAAAAGTTATAAATTTTAACAACATCTACTTACCAATTTTTTAATGAACTATAGATTTCATGTTGTAGCTAAAACATTATTACCAAACCCAAGATCATCCAGGGTTTCTTTTATGTTTTCTTCTGAAAGTTTTAGTTCTTCATGTTGCTTTTAGATCCATGATCCAGTCTTAGGCAGTGTTGAGAATGGTGTGAAGTCCTTGCCGAGATTCACCTGCTTTTCTTCCTTTTGCATGTGTGAGTCTAATTGTTCCAGCACTATGTGCTGTAAAGACCACGTTTTATCTGTTAGATTTCCTCTGTCCCTTTGTGAAAGACCAGATGACTATAGTTTTATAGATGTACTTTTAGGCTATGAAGTCTCTTCCACTGATATATTTGCCTATTCTTTTGATAATATGCTTTCTTTATGGTAGTTTTACAAAAAGTTTCAAAATTAGGGAGTAGTAGTGTTTTCTCACTTTATTGCAGTTCTTGTCTTTGACTTTCCTTGCAGAGTTTGGTGACATTCACAAAATTATCTGCTGGGATTTTGACTACTATTAAATTGAATTTACAGACCACATGGGGAATAAATGATATCTTAGCAATAATGAGTTTTCCCACCCACAAATCCTGAGTGTGTTCAATTCAGCAGGTCTTCTTTGATTTATTAGAATTTTGTTATGCTCTTCAAACAGATGTATAGTTTTGAGTGAGCTTTTTGGTGCCTATATAAATGATGTTGTGTTTATAATTTCAGATTTCAGTTGTTCAGTGCTTCAGTCACAGTAAAGCAATCAATTTTTTAACAATTAACTTTATATCCTCGCTGTATTCACTTCTAAGTTTGAAGAACGTTTTTGGTCAAATCTTTAGGATTTTCCACATAATGGTCATGTCAACTGGGAACAATTTAATTTCTTCCCTTCCAGTCTGTTGATTGGTTATAAATATACTGCAAGTGCTCCTTCATTTAGCACTATACCACTTTGTGCAAGATGTTATTCAGCATTGCTATTTACTTCACTAATCCGTAGGCGATCATCGTCCAACATGTTGCTGTCATTACTTAGAGCAGTTCACTATTAGATCAATTAGTACTTAGAAAAATTAGAGATTTCATTTCACCTTCACTGATTCACCTTTGTCGTTGTGTAGAAATTCAAGACCTACGTCATTCATTTCCCTTTTCACTGCAGGACTTTTTCTAGCATTTTCCTTCGTCTCTCTTTCTCTCCCACTCTTCCTTCCTTCCTCTCCCTCCCTCCTTCTTGTTTCCCCTCCCTTGTTCCCCCAAACCCTCTTCCTCCATCTTCGTCTGTCTCCATCTCTGTCTCTGTCTGTCTGTCTCTCTTTCTGTATGGGAAATTCAAACCAGAACCTTTGCACTGAGATGTATACTCAGCCCTTCTTAAAATTACCTTTTGTAAAATTTTGAGACAGGGTCTTGCTAAGTCGCTAAGATATCCAGTCTTGCATGTAACTCTGTATCCTCCTGCCTCAGTCTCCCAGAATGCTGGAGTATAGGCATTTGCCACCATGCCCAGCCTTTTACACATTTCTTGTAAGGCTTTCATCTGCCTGAGAAAGTCTATTTCGTTTGTACCCTTAAGGATAATTTTGTTAGATATGGAATTTCAGGTTAGCATTATTGTTTTTTTTTCTTTTAAAGAATTTGACATTTGATAGTTTTTATTCCACCTTTTCTTTCTTGCATCTTTTCTTTTCTTTCTTTCCTTTTTTTTTTTTTTCCTTTTTGAGACAGGGTTTCACTAAGCAGTTCAGACTGGCCTTGAGATCACTTTGTAGCCCAGGCTGGCCATGAACTTGTAGCAAGCCTCCTGCCTCAGCCTCCTTAGTGCTGGGTTTCCAGGTGTGCACCACCACGCTAGGTGCATTTTTTCCAGAGAGGTCTACAGCGTTTCTTAACCTTGCTCCTCAGTAAGTAAATTAGTTTTCCTTTCAGTTTTCTTTTCTCTTCATCTTTGTGGTTCTGCAATTTCAACGTGCTATGCGTAGGTGTAGATGTTTTGGTGTGTTTTTTCTGGTTGGTGGTCTCTGAGCTTCCAGGGTAGGAGATTAGGGCGGGGGCAAAAGAGACAGCCAGCTGGGAAGGATGTGGTTGGTTGGAAAACCCCTGCTCACAGGGCTGAGAAAGAGAGGACATGCGCAGAGCACAGGACCCCAAACGTGTTGGGCTTACCTCCTCGAGTGCTGCGGACGGATCAGGAGAGTGCTGGTTTCAGTCTCGCCCTTGAATCTGGCGCAGCGGACCAGTCAGAAGATGCTTTTGTCATTTATATGTGGGCGCTGCACAGGCGCGGTTTCCTACCCTTTGTTTACATCTGGTGAGGGACAAGAGTTCTGTTCGGACAGATACCTCATCGCTGCATGAGCGGGGGCGTGTTGATGCTGGGTGTGCTGATACCACAGACCGCTTAGCTGCATTCCCGCGAGGCTGGGAGCCTTTGCGGCGGCCCGCTCTTGCCCCGACCATGTCCCTCTTTTCCACCGTCAGTAAATCTACCCCTTTGCCGCCCTTTCTGCGAGTCTTGCTCAGCTCTTTGTTCAGGACCCCAAGGGCTTGTGGCAACACCCTCAGCCACCCATCAGCAATACTTTTTGGATCTGTGGTTTGGAGACATTATTGTCACAAATTTTTTTTTCTGCTTTTTTCTATCTCTTCTTTTTGAATTCCTCCCAGTATGTGCACCGCAATTTTCATAATTATCCCACAGGTTTCATAAAGATTTTGTTTTTTTGCTTTGCGTTGCAGTTTTGGAAGTCTGTATCCACCTCTTCAGCCTTGGCTTTTCCCCTCCCTGGATCTGGTCTTCTGAGGAGTCACCAAGGACTTCCTCGTTTCTTATCTTGATTTTTTTTATTTTAAGGATAAAAGAATGAAAAAATAGTAACAGACACACATATATTTACAAAATAACACAAAAGCAACACAAGCAGTAGAGAATTTCAGACAAGGTGATGGGAAATTAACAATGGTTGTTGTAGTACATATCGATATCTTCAAATTGGTTACTCAAATAAACAAATATAGGCATGTTAAATTGATCAAACACTTAAACATTTTTTCCTTTCCATAAAGCGGTAGAAGTCAGTGGTACAACTGTTAGCTATCCTGTGTATACATATATCCATAATTTCCCCCTTCTTTCTTTTTCCTTTTCCCTCATCCCTGTTGGTCTTTACTTTTAAGTAGTTTCCTTAACTTTCACAATATCTCTCCTACCTCCTAATTTTATTCACTCTTTCAAGTTCTCACACTAGTGAGACAATGTGGTGTTTACACGTGTGGGTCTGATTTATTTCACCAATGAGTATGCTCTCTAGTTGTGTCCGTTTACCTATAAAATCCTCAAGTTTATCTTTATAGCTGAGCAATATTCCATTATATGAAAGTATCACAATTTTTTTATCCCATCCTCAGTGGATGGACATTTGGGTTGCTTCATGATTTAACTATTACAAATTGCACTGCTATAAACATGAGTGCACATATATCACATTGATATGATGTTTTCAGATCTTCTGGGAAAATAACTAGAAGGAAAATAGCTGGGCTGGATGGGACCTCTAGACCTAGTTTACTGAGCCTCCAGACTGACTTCCTCAGTGGTTTCACCAGTCTACATTCCCATCAGCAGTGGAGAACAGTTCTTATTTCTCCATAGCTTCGCTAGCATTTGTTATTGGTTGGTTTCTTAATGCTAGCCATTCTTACTGGGATGAGATGGAATCTCAGTGTTGTATTAATTTGAATTTCTTGAATGACTGATGATGTTAAACATTTTCTCATGCATTTATTTGCCATTTGTATTTCTTTATCTGAGAAGTGTGTATTCATCTCAGGTGCCCATTTTTGAACTGGGTCTTTGAATTTGTGGACGCTGATGTTTTTTAATTCTTTATATGTTCTAGATAGAAGTCCTTTGTCTGAGGTACAGTCTGCTAAATTTTTTTCCCAATTTGTGCATTTTCTTTTCACTCTGCTGGTGATTTCTTTAGATATGCAGAAACTTTTCAGTAGGATGAGATCCCAGTTATTGATTCTTTGAAGTATTTCCCATGTGGTTTGGTTTTTGTGCATGAACTCTCTGCCTACTCCTATGTCTTCAAGATTTTTTTTTATTTTAAAGACAAAAGAATGGAGACATATGAACCAGAATTAAGCCATAAACAATACCGAAAATACAACATTTTACATAATATAGTAGGGAATTAGCCCTGGATGTTGTATTACATAATTTTATCTTCACATTAGTTATCACATAAACATTAAAGGAAATACCAAATTATAGAGAAGATAGTAGGGAACTAGCACTGGATGCTATATAATATAGAGTTATCTTCACTTCTGTTAATACAAAAATGACTGAGGAAATACAAAATTATAGAGAACGTAGAAGGAAATTAGCTCTGGATGCTGTCCTACATAGTGTTACCTTCACATTTGTTACTCAGTTACACAGATGATAGCCCATTTGATCATTCAGTTTTCTCCTCCCTCATCTCCATTGCCCTACCACTCAATCAGTCCTCTTCCCTGTGATAATAACTGTATTTCTGGGTTTATCTATACCCCTGCACTCTTGCCTTGGGAAGAGATATAGCTGCCTCAGACTATACTGTAACATACATGGATGTATGCAAACTGCCATGCTCGGAGGTGGAAAAGCACATATGCTTACAGTGGACCGCCCAGCTCCGCCCTGT